>JADLZN010007200.1:0-20711 GCA_018155175.1 Sinocyclocheilus anophthalmus
GCAAATTCGTTCTCTGCCAGCAGGTTTCACTTTCGGAACTGCGCATATAGTGGTTTCCTCGGTAACCGCAGTACACAAAGCTGACCGCAGCGCTTAAGTTTATTCAGTGAAATCGTAGCCTTTTGGAGTTTAATCGTCATATTAATCCATATAACAATTCTTGTCTTTCCATCCCTGAAGACCTCTTATAATTTAGACTTTTTGTACGATTTAAGAGTTTGCATGGCCTTAAATTTAAACAATTTAACTTGAGACATTTTAAGGACCCGCGGAAACCCTAATAAAAACATAGTCCAGTGCAAACATTTCTGTAATGCATTTGGCAAAAAGCTTTTGTTGACAATGAATCTTACCTTTGAAATTTGAGGCAAGTGCAAATCTGGCGTCCCCGTTGTTTGTGAGCAATGGTGTGATGGCGATTTAAATAAAATACAGATTTACAAACATATGGGTATCCCCTTGAACTTAGTAAAAAGATAATCTGTTTACCATCTTGACGTCCTACTAGAAACTAGCGACCTCTCCTGGTTGGAGATAGTATTAACATATAACTGAAAGCAATCTTTAACAATACTTGCTTTTCAATGTTTTAAAAATTGATCTCCGAGTCTAACTACATGCCAGTACACAGAATCTCGTGGATTACAGTTTGCAACTAGATGGATGTACTGTTACATCCTCTACAGTCAAAAATCTGGGTGTTATATTAGATCGCAACTTGTCTTTTGAAAATCATATTGCCCATGTTACAAAAACGGCATTCTTCCATCTTAGTAACATTGCCAAGTTACGAAACATGTTGCTTGTTTCTGATGCAGAAAAGCTAGTTCAGTTGACCTCAAGACTGGACTATTGTAATCTATTTCTAGGTGGTTGTCCTGCATCTTCAATCAACAAGCTACAGGTAGTCCAAAATGCAGCATATAGAGTCCTTACCAGGTCAAGAAAATATGATAATATTACTCTAATTTTACAGTCTCTGCACTGGCTCCCTATTAAGTTCCGTATCAGTTACAACATATTATTACTTGCCTTAAGGCCCTTAATGGGTTAGCTCCTCTGTACCTAACTAGTCTTCTACCACGCTACAATCCATCACTCTCCCTAAGGTCGCAAAATTCTGGACTTTTGGTATTACCTAGGATAGCAAAGTCCACTAAAGTAGGTAGAGCTTTTTTGCATTTGGATCCCAAACTCTGGAATAGCTTTCCTGATAACGTTTGGGGTTCAGACACTCTCCATGTTTAAATCTAGAATAAAGACACATCTATTTGTCCAATCATTCAAATAATGCATCTCATAATTTTTTTACTGCAGTTATATCTGATCAAATTATTATTTTTTAGTTTGGGTTAAACAAATAAATTTTGCTTGGTTGGAACAGCAGCTACGCTAATTATTTCTCTATTTGTTTCTCTGTTTCTGCTGATTTACACAAGCTTCAGTCTGGGATCCGAAACCTGAAAGAGATGATGCAACCCATCAGAGGACCTCAGATGATGCCAATCCTGAAACAACATACAGAACTACCACATTTTTGCTATAAGTTTGATTGCATCATAAAATAATTGCTGTTGATAGTGTTCATCATCTGTTTGATTACGTCTTTAATTGATTTTTCTATACATTTCTGCCATATGTACATTAACTGACAGTCACAACTGATAAATATTGTAGAAAGTAATTTGCTGTACAGTTGCTTGCACGATTTGTATGGTGAAAAGCTATACAAATAAACTTGTGAAGTAAACCCGCTGGCCCTCTTCGTTTAGGAGTCACACTTGCCTTCTTCTCAGTCAAAAGTGACCGAAGCCTTGAAATTTAACTTTTTTTTTTCCAGGAAAATCAATGTAATATATTTTTTGTTCAATAATATTTTTGATTATTATTTATGATTTTGAGGGAATTTTATGATACTATGCAATATTTATACAATTTTAATGAGCTATTTTCTCCATTAGAATTAATATATATTTTTATCTCTTAATCTTTTTTTTTTTTGACAATTTACAGTTTTTTAATAATGCAATATCTCACATTAAAATAGAGTGAAGGCATTTAAAATCCATTTTTTGAAGTGAGAATTGGGCCATCTGGAGGCATTGAAAAATTAAAACTTGTGTAATGTTGTGTAGTTGTGTAATGTTGTGTAGGGGAAGTCGTGGCCTAATGGTTTGAAATTCGGACTCGTAACCCAAAGGTTATGAGTTCGAGTCTTGTACCGGCAGGGATTATAGGTGGGGAGAGTGAATGTACAGCGCTCTCTCCCACACCTTCAATACCACGACTGAGCGAACCCTCAATACTGCTCTCCCGGCGCCGCAGCGTAAATGGCTGCCCCTGCTCCGGTGGGGTTCACGTGGTGTGTTTCCCTGGTGGGTGTGTGTGCGCACGTAGTGGTTTAAAATGCTGAGCACTAATTCCGAGTATGGATCACTATACTTGGCCACATGTCACTTTCACTGTCACTTAACCTCTTGTATTAGCACCCTATATAGATATATACAGAGGCTTTTGGATTCCCGCTGTTTTTTAGACATCATTTCTTCATGTTTTTGGTTTTTGCATTTAATACAGTTACAGTGGTGTGAAAAGGTGTTGGCCCCCTTCCTGATTTCTTACTTTTTTGCATGTTTGTCAAACTTTAATGTTTCAGATCATCAAACAAATTTAAAATATTAGTAAATGATAACAAGTAAACACAACATGCAGTTTTTAAATTAGGTTTTTATTATTAAGGGAAAACAAAATCCAAAACTACATGGCCCTGTGTGAAAAAGTGTTTGCCCCCTAAACCTAATAACTGGTTGGGCCACCCTTAGCAGCAACAACTGCAATCAAGCGTTTGCGATAACTTGCAATGAGTCTGTTACAGCGCTGTGGAGGAATTTTGGTCCACTCATCTATGCATAATTGTTGTAATTCAGCCACATTGGAGGTTTTCGAGCATGAACCGCCTTTTTAAGGTCATGCAACAGCATCTCAATAGGATTCAGGTCAGGACTTTGACTAGGCCACTCCAAAGTCTTCATTTTGTTTTTTCTTCAGCCATTCAGAGGTGGACTTGCTGGTGTGTTTTGGATCATTGTCCTGCTGCAGAACCCAAGTTCGCTTCAGCTTGAGGTCACGAACAGATGGTTCCATTTATCACAGCAAGTCTTCCAGGTCCTGAAGCAGCAAAACAGCCCCAGACCATCACACTACCACCACCATATTTTACTGTTGGTATGTTGTTCTTTTTCTGAAATGCAGTGTTAATTTTACGCAAGACGTTATGGGACATACACCTTCCAAAAAGTTCAACTTTTGTCTCGTCAGTCCACAGAGTATTTTCCCAAAAGTCTTGGGGATCATCAAGATGTTTTCTGGCAAAACTGAGATGAGCCTTTATGTTCTTTTTGCTCAGCAGCGGTTTTCGTCTTGGAACTCTGCCATGCAGACCATTTTTGCCCAGTCTCTTTCTTATGGTGGAGTCATGAACACTGACCTTAACTGAGGCAAGTGAGGCCTGCAGTTCTTTGGATGTTGTTGTGGGGTCTTTGTGACCTCTTGGATAAGTCGTCGCTCTGCTCTTGGGGTAATATTGGTAGGCCGGCCACTCCTCGGAAGGTTCACCACTGTTCCAAGTTTCCTCCATTTGTGGATAATGGCTCTGACAGTAGTTCGCTGGAGTCCCAAAGCCTTAGAAAATGCTTTATAATCCTTTCCAGACTGATACAATTACTTTCTTTCGCATTTGTTTCTGAATTTCTTTGGATCTCGGCTTGATGTCTAGCTTTTGAGGATCTTTTGATCTACTTCGTTTTGTCAGGCAGGTCCTATTTAAGAGTTTTCTTGATTGCGAACAGGTGTGGCAGTAGTTAGGCCTGGGTGTGGCTAGAGAAATTTTACTCAGGTGTGATAAACCACAGTTTTTAACAGGGGGGCCAAACATTTTTCACACAGGGCCATGTAGTTTTGGATTTTGTTTTTCCCTTAATAATAAAAACCTTCAATTAAAAACTGCATGTTGTGTTTACTTGTGTTATCTTTGACTAATATTTCAATTTGTTTGATGATCTGAAACATTAGTGTGACAAACATGCAAAAAATAAGAAATCAGGAAGGGGGCCAACACTTTTTCACACCCCTGTATATCTAGACATTCTAAAAGACTACTTTTTGTCAAGGTTTATTAAAAGCAGTCTTCCATTCATCCCCCTCCCTTATGCGAACCGAATGATAAGTGTTGCGGAGGTCCAATTTCATGAAAAAGGACGCCCCCTGCAGACGTTCAAAGGCAGAAGACATCAATGGCAAAGGATATGTATTCTTCACCGTGTTGTTGTTCAGCCCTCGATAGTCGATACAGGGACAAAGAGACCTATCTTTCTTTTTCACTAAAAAAAAGCCCGCCCACGCTGGCGAAGAAGAAGGGCGAATGATCTTGGCTGCTAGAGAATAAGAAATATATTTCTCCATGGCCTCCCTCTCCGGGGCAGAAAGTGAATAAAGTTTGCCCTTAGGCGGAGACGTACCTGGTAATAAATCTATTGCACAGTCAAAGGGTCGATGCGGAGGTAGAGAAGCAGCTCGAGACTTACTGAACACTCTCTTCAGGTCGAGGTACTCACTGGGCACGTTTGACAGGTCCACATCCTCATCCTGAGACACAGAACAGAACACAGAAGAACAGGCAGACAACAAACAAGCAGCATGACAACTCTCACTCCAAGAGACAATAGAGTTCTTATTACAATTTATAGAAGGGTTATGAAGCACAAGCCAGGGATGCCCAAGGACTACTGGAGTAACAGGTGTGTCAGTTAATAGAAAATGAATGATCTCAGTGTGATTACCAGAAGTGAGGAGTCTTACTGGACCTGTTGTGTGAGTGATGGTAGGAAGAGATAGACCATTGAGAGCATGGACAGCAATAGGCTGGGAGAGAGCAACCACAGGGATTTTAAGTCTGAAAGTCTGATTACCCTCAGCACCAGAGTCAATTAAAGCCTGACAGTCATGAGTGGCTGGGGACCACTGCAACTTGACAGGAAGGAGGGTAGCAGCAAGAGAGGATTTAGCCAATGTGACCCCACCCGTCAGTAACTCCTTACCTACTGACGGGTTCTGGCTTTTACGGGACACTGTGCTGCGATGTGACCAGCAGCTCCGCAATACAGGCAGAGACCCTTATCTCGCCGCCTTTGCTTCTCCTCCAGGGAAAGACGGGATCTGCCCATCTGCATAGGTTCCGGTTCGGAGAAGTAAACGTCCGCGTCTGAGGAGATGACAGAAAGGTGGTTCAGCAGGTTGGCCGCTGGAGCTCGGCACGCTCGCTGACCTCTCCGCTGCAATCTGGTGTCCACCAAGAATAGCCAGATTGATTAATCCATCCAGCATTGTAGGTAACTCCAGTGCGTAGATCTCATCCTTGATATAATCAGAAAGTCCATGTAAAAACATGCCCCACTGCGCTTCAAGATTCCAACGGCACTCCGCCACCAGGGTGCGGAATTCAATGGAGTAATCCGCAACGCTCCGATCTCCCTGCCGTAACTCCGCCAGAAAACGAGCCGCCTCTCTGCCCAAAACCGCCCGATCAAAAACCTTCTTGATCTCATCCGAAAATGACTGAAATGACGTGCAGCAAGGAAGCCTCTGCTCCCAAACGGTCATTCCCCAGAGAGCCGCCCGTCCAGAGAGCAGCGTTATGACAAACGCTATCTTCGATTCCTCCGTAGGAAATGACGGTGGTTGAAGAGAGGTATACAGAAAACATTGGAAGGAAAAAAAAAAAAAAGCGAGAATTGCGGGGGACTCAACCAGAGTAAAAGCTGGGAGGGGAAGGCGGGGTGAGAGTGAATATGGAAACGAATGGCCTGATTCGGAACAGAAGACACAGGCGGATTAGGTGCAGTGTGTTGCTGGATGGACTCAGTCTGGAAACGTTGTAGCTGGGTGGTAAGCTCCGAGACCTGAGAGACCAGTGCTTGAACAGCGCGATTAGAGGCTGCCATCTGTTCCTCCTGGCGATCCATGCGTGAATTACTGTGAGCCAAAAAGTCTCTTAAATCTGATGCACTCGCTGGATCCATAATGGTCAGATCGTTCTGTCATGAAACAGAAACACAAGATCCAATTGCGAGTGAAAGGAAGTCTTTATTAGACAACTCCAAATACATCAAGTAGAAGTGCAGGTAACCCAGCAGTGCAGAGTCTCAGCTCAGGCAGAGAATACTCCGAGCAGTCCAAACCCTCCAGGGAACAGATAACAGATGGGAATCAACTCAGGAACGAGAAAGTCTGACAGAGAACCAGACAAGACATGAGCAACAACGATCTGACAACACTCCACAGAAACATCAGCCAGATATAGGCAGTGCAGATGAGCTACACCTGTGACCGCTCTGATCAGCTCGTCAGGTGCGCGGTAACTAGGCAACACTGACGAGCACAAGGAGCGGATAACACCCACACACACACACACAGACACAGAATGAGCACACAGACCCATGAACCGTGAAGAATACCAACAAAGCCAACCTAACCACCAGAGAGTCCAATCACAGGCCTTCCGCTCCTTGAGTTCTCTCCAGAGCTGGAAAGCTGATCCATGATTTACACGGGTCCTACTTGCCTTATCGTAAGCCTTCTTTAGTTCCGCAGACTTTTTCCTCTTTTGTTTTTTATCCGCCATCTCTATCTTTCTGTCGCTCGGCTCAGCTAATGTCCGTCCTGTGCACTGAGCTCTCTCTCCTCCGCATCATGAGTAGACATGCCCCTTACTGCTGATTGGCTACAAGTTTACAAGTCGGCCCAAATCAGTTTTCTAAAGAGTTTTTGAAAAAATACATACCCCACCTTTAAAAAGGGGACATAATAATGTATCATTACTGCTTAGCTAAAAAATTGAAGTTGAAAATTCAACTGTTAAAGCATGAAATAAGACCCCACGAATCAGTGAATTTGAGTTTAATGTGGGTGTATTATCAGTAAAGTAATCATTTGTAATCATTCAAAAATATCAGCCATTGAAATTAATGTGATTCAGAGATGAAGGCCATAATACTAATGTTGTCCACACAAGGGAGCCACAGGATATCAAATCCTTTAAGATCTCAGTTTAAAGATTGTGAAAATTGTTCAATAAATTGACAAATTGCATATAAATTCTATTATTTTTGAAAATGAAAATTATATTTTCATAAAGTTTAATAAAGATCAATAGTATGCAAGTATGCAAAAAATCTAATCTCTTAAATACTTCTAGACCCTTAAATCTTAATTTTAATGGTGTTGACAACATATTTGTCTATAGTTGTAGTTGTCTGACATGACTGAATGTATGTCCAATTGAAGAAAGGACACTATATTATTTATCTATTTTAATATTGTACATATAATAATACTTCCATAAAGACTAATATTTTACTTGAAAAGAGACCATTGGAATGGTATCCAATTGGTATCCAAATGTCCATTGGATAACTATATAATCTACACAAGCCATTGTGCTTGGACCGCGATGATCACCTCAAGTTAAACTGCGTTGTTTCAATTACCTTCTGTGTCGTTGCCCACAATGCTACATGGACAATGATAGAACTTTGAAATAAAAAACAGAGAAAAGAGAAGCAAAACAATACAAACGCAAAGACTTGCATAGCATACAGCTAGCTAACTCCTTCCAAGCTGCATGATCCATTTTTTTTTCATTTGAATGCCTTGTGTAAGTTGTGAAGAGATATCCAATCACAAGAGACCAAAATATATAAAAACAATATTGATTCACTAAAATCAAAAGTGTACAATCTGAAACAAGCCAATTAGAGCTCAGCCTCAAGTCACATGCTTTTCAAAAGTTTACAGACCTAATAGACACCCATTTGTCTGGCGTCCCGCACACACAAAACAAACTAAATAGTTTTGATTTATTTATTTATTTTTTAATAGGTGCTGATATTACTACCAGGCGAATAGTATGACTAAATGAAATTTCGTTATTATTTTGCAATATATTTTTTTACTTCTTTTTAACATGTTGAAGTAGGCTTCTTCCCTGGTTAACTTGAAGGGGGCGGTGCCCCAGCACCCCTATTGACCAACCGCCACTGTCGGGCAGCAAAGAAATATAGAGCTGAGTAGCATCAGCATAACAGTGAAAGCTAACACAATGTTTCCTGATGATATCTCCCAAGGGTAACATGTAAAGTGTGAAAAGCAATAGTTCTAGTACTGAGCTTTGTGGTACTCCATACTGAACTTGTGATCGATATGATAACTCTTCATTCACTGCTATGAATTGATGACGGTCAGATAAGTAAGATTTGAACCATGACAATGCAATTCCACTAATGCAAACCTAATTTTGTAATCTACTCAAAATAATGTTGTGGTCGATAGTGTCAAACGCAGCGCTAAGATCCAGTAGCACTAATAGAGAAATACAATCACGATTGGGTGATTAGAGCAGATCATTTGTAACTCTGATGAGGGCAGACTCTGCACTATGATAAGGTCTAAATCCTGACTGAAAATCCTCACAGATACCATTTCTCTCCAAGAAGGAAGATAGCTGAGAGGATAATGCATTTTCTAGTATTTTTGACAGAAAAGGGAGATTTGAGATCTGTCTGTAGTTAACTAATTCTCTAGGATCAAATAATGTATTTTTTATGAGATCCTTAATAACAGCCAATTTGAAGGTTTTGAGGACATATCCTAATGATATTGACAAATTAATAATATTCAGAAGAGGACCTATGACTTCTGGAAGCACCTCTTTTAGGAGCTTAGATTGAATAGGGTATAACATACATGTTGTAGGTTTTTGATGATTTGACAATTTATACCATTCCTCCTGTCCTATAGCAGAGAATGAGTGGAATTGTTCCTCAGGCGATCTATAGTGCCAATATTGATGTGAGAATGGGTATGCGCTGCATGTTAGGAATTTTACTCTCTAATGTTAATCTTGGAAGTAAAGAAGTTAATGAAAGTCCATTAATGGGTGCTGTTGCGAATGTCTGCATGTGGTTGATGCTATTTATTCATCATTTAGCACTTAGTGTAATAAATGCCTGGGTTCGGTTGTTTTCTTCTAAAGAGGAGATGAAAGCAGTCTAGCAAGTTTTTTAGAGTTTCTATAAGTAGAAGTTTCCACAATGTAATACAAAACAATTTAGTTTTGTTTTCTTCCAGCCTGGCGATCCATTCTAAGGCTGACTCTCTAAGGCGCCGGTCGTGCCACCCTAACCATGGTGTATCGGACTGTTTTCCTGATCTTCCTTAAGAGTAAAGGAGAAACCTTATCTAAAGTGCTAGAAAAAAGAGAGTCAATAATGTCTGTTATACCATCAAGTTTTTCTGAACTATTACATATGCGGAGGAATTGAGACAATTCAGGAAGATTATTTACAAAGCAGTCTTTGTGGTAGAAGTGATGGTTAATAACATAGCTAAACAAGGAGAGTGAATTGCAGCTTTAGCTATATGGACTATACACAAGACTAGATATGATAATGATACATTCACTCTGCCGCATGAATTTCAACAACATTAATATCAGTCCAGTGCAAGTATTATTCAATATTTGATTACGACCTAGTTGGCCCTGACACGTGTTGTCTAATCCCAATGGAGTTCAGGATGTCTATAAATGATGAACCCAATGCATCGGCTGTGTTTCCATCCACCTATTTTTCTAGAGCATATTTGGGATCATTTCGCATAAAAAAAAATGTGGATGGAAATGCAAGAATGCGCCACAATCGGACAAACCGTACCCGGATAAACTTTTTATCCGATAAAAAAAAAAAAGTGCATAAACTACGATGGAAACACATTTACCGAATAAATTCAAGCATGTGCATCAAAAAAGTCATGTGATTTTGCTTCAACAAATCATGTGATAACAAAAATGGTGGAAAGTGACAGGTATGTTTGGGTGGACGATGAGGTCCAAACATTTTTAAATGTAATATATGAGAAAGAAGTGACGGCCATTCTTGATGGAAAACATCAACGAAATGCGCAAATCTTCAAAGAGGTGCGAGCGGAGATGATTCTAAAAGGATATGACAAACCGTGGACTATTTTGCATAATAAATGGAAGAGCCTTAAGCAAAAATACATGGCTGAGAAAAGAAAACTCGGACGTAGGTGCAGGTGGCAAGAGCACATTTCGTTTCTTTGACGACATGGATAGGATTCTTGGACAAAGGCCATTTGTCATGTCTCTTTCTTCCAACATAAATTCCGGTATGATTAACAAATTGTTTTTACAAATTTAGCTTGTTATAGGTTCATGCATTGAGGTGTAATAGTGTATGTTGACTTTTTTGTTTTTAGGTGTCTCTTCTGTTGACAGCCCTGAGGACCCTGAAATTGAGCAGGACTCTGTAGGTAACCTTTCTTTAAATAAACAGTGCCTTTACCTGAAAAGTATAACTTTATCAGCATACAGCATGCACGGCCGTAGCCAGCTATGAGATCACAGAGGTCCAGGGTAAATGTTTCATGTTCAAACATAGCTTAGACAGATTGCAAGAAAATTTAGCATCCGTGGTATGAAAACGATCGCTACGAGACGCTGGTAGAGTGAACAATGCTTGAGAGTGTTGTGTGAGGGCGCAGGCGCAGCCTCCACCATGTTGCCAGATCCACCTATTAAACGCATCTTTTCTAACACTTTTGTTTTTGCCCCAATTCTTCATGAGCTGAACTCAAAGATCTAAGACTTTTTCTATGTACACAAAAGGCCTATTTCTCACAAATATTGTTCACAAATCTGTCTAAATCTGTGTTAGTGAGTACTTCTCCTTTGCCGAGGTAATCCATCCACCTCATATCAAGATGCTGATTAGACAGCATGATTATTGCACAGGTGTGCCTTAGGTTGGCCCCAATAAAAGGCCACTCTAAAATGTGCAGTTTTATCACACAGCACAATCCCACAGATGCCACAAGCGCAAGTGTGAGGAAGCGTGAAGTTGGCATGCTGACTGCAGGAATGTCCACCAGAGCTGTTGCCCGTGAACTGAATGTTCATTTCTCTACCATAAGCCGTCTCCAAAGGCGTTTCAGAGAATTTGGCAGTACATCCAACCGGCAAAGGAGAAGTGCTCACTAACACAGATTTGTGAACAATATTTGAGAGAAATAGGCCTTTTGTGTACATAGAAAAAGTCTTAGATCTTTGAGTTCAGCTCATGAAAAATGGGGGCAAAAACAAAAGTGTTGCGTTTATAATTTTGTTCAGTGTACTTAATTTGACACTTTAGAAGGTTATTAAAGTGGGAAGTTGCAGTTCAGGGTTAACAATATATTTATCTTACGCTACTGACAAAACATTTTAACTAATTACGATTTATTTTTGTTTATTTATTTATTGTTGTCTATCACTAGCCATGAACAAATCTATGCTATTTTATTCAGTATTTTAGTTATATTTTCACAAAACCATGCTAAAAACATTCATAAGAGAACTAGACAAAGTTATCATCTGTATAGCAGTAATATGTATTGTTGCATGAATAATAAGCAACTGATAAAATGATCCACCCTTAACCTATAGTAAAGGATTAACCAATAAATATGCAATAATTATGGTATAAAAATGGAAATAGCTGTCTCTTTTAAAGTGTATATAATGAGTCGTATTTGTAGGGTTTATTATAACTACTTAACTGCACCCTAAACCTCACTCATTTTAAAAGCCTGGCTACAGCCATGACAGCATAGCTGATGTAATGATATATCTGAGGCGTGAGGTTTGGTGGTTTGCTACGCTATAAGTATCGTATCATGTGACCTGACCCTCTACCCTTTTACCGCGTCGGCACAGCTTACGCCTTTCCCCCTCACCCACCAGTGCTCACGTACTTCAATTCCCCCCCGTCAAGTACCGCGCTCCCCACCTCCCTTCTTCCCCCGTCTTAATATTTTGTCACCACCCTTGGCTGGGGTGCCCGGAGGTGGTACCAGGGCATGGCGACACGGGAGGCCTCCAGGGCAGATCAGGGAGTTCAGGAGGCCAGGGCGGATCCTCCGTGGCCTTAGCTGGTTCGGCCATGGGTATATGCCCCCCCCCAAAAAAATTTCTTGGGGAAAACTAGGAATCCTGGAGGGCGCTCTGGAGGAGTGGGCACTTGAGGGCACTCTGGAGGAGCAGGGCTGGACGGGACCAGCGGAGGCGAAGGAGATGAAGGAGGCTCAGAGAAGCGTGTTAGAGCGGATTCTGGGGTGAGGACGGGCAGCGTCATGTCCATTATTGCCGATTGACACTCTGGAGCGAGCTCTGGGGCTGGAGACTTACTGTTGCTTTTTTTAAACTGGGGATCGGGGAGACCGTCCGTGGCTAACTGGGGCTGGAGTCCTCCCTGGGCTTGACTGGGGATCTGGAGCCCTTCCTGGGTGGAACTGGGGATCGGGAGCCCTTCCTGGGCTACTGGGAACGCCAGGGGGGCCATGGGTGAACCCGGACGTCGGGCAGACTGGTTATCGCCCGGGACGGACACCCCCAATCTGTTAGGAGGTACAAGGGGCGATGGGAGTTGGGACCCAAGCCAGAACGATGGTGTAGGGTGGTGTCCCATCGTCGTCAACCGCGGCGAGCTTGCAAACCTACCTGGCATACTCATAGAAGGGGAGATCCCGAAGGCGAGCGAGAGGACGGAGAACACGCAAGCCAATTGATGACGTGGGTAAACTTCATCAGCGCGAGTCGGTGTTGGTCCGATCTTCTGTTACGGAAGGAGACTCACACAGATGGTTAGAAAAATACAATAAAGTTTAGTATCAAGCGTAGAGCAGATGGATTGGCAGGTGAGTATATGAGCTTAAGGCAACCGCTTCAGAAGAGGGGAAGAGGATTCCGTCTATGGTCTCCCAGGAGGATGTGGTGGACCGGAAGGGAGGAAGGAGGAATGAACACACTCAGTGATGAGTACATGGGGAATCCACGAGCAGATGACGAGAACGGACTAGGGACTGGAACACAGCAAACCATGGAGGAAAACAAAGGAAGTAAGTATCACAGGCAGGTAAAGTAATTCAATGTATCGGTCAGGATATCACTTAGATGAACGAGATCGGACACTGGAGTGGAAGTGAGGTGTGTGCCGTGTAGCGGGGCTGAGGGTGATTGTTAACATGACAGCGTGGCGCATCTATGTTTGATTAGAATAGGTGTAGGTGTTTGCTGGATGTCGGTGGCTGATTTGGCGATTGTGCCCTAATAGGTAGAAAAAAAAATATTTATTGTTGGTTTCCTGTAGCTGTATCCCTTCTAGCTACAACCGCGAATATAACACATAATTACTGTATTTGCATTACTGTAAGGGTAGGTTTAGGGTTGTGGTAGGTGTAGATGTTAATAAACCATAATTTCACAGGTAGTATTTTTAGTTGTCGAATTGTACTACCCACTGTTTTAATGGGAGGTAGCAAAATCTGACAGGGTAGCACAAATCGACAGAACACCGGCTGCGCTCCCAAAGAGCAATCTCCCGCCCCCGAAAGCAAGATGACATGACTGCGTTCATTGCGTTTCGTCTACGTGTTCTGAGACGCAAGTAATTTATTATATATGAAAAAGGCCCACAGTGGCTTTTCCTACCGCAGCAATTTAGCAATTTCCATTTTTCTTTTTGATATTTGATGTCAGTTTACTTTGACTCATTGAATGGAAACGGTGCTTTATCCGCAAATGTTTTATGCGATATTCCAGTTTTGCACATAATTTTAATTTGCATCTTTGGATGGAAACATAGCTACTGTCATCATGGATATTAAAATCTCCAACAATTAAGACTTTATCTGCAACCAGCACTAACTCAGATAGAAAAATCAGCAAATTATTTGATAAAGTCTGTATACTGCCCTGGTGACCTCTATACAGTAGCCAGTACAAACATCACAGGGGATTTATCATTAACACTTGTTTCTCTATAAAATGTTATATGAAGCACCATTACTTTGAGTTATACTTGAAGCCCGCCCTCTGGGAAATACTGAAAACATTACTATAAATTGTAGCAACACCTCCCCCTTTACCTTTTGGAAGTGGCTCATGTATATAACAGCACTCTTGGGGGGTAGACTCATTTAAAACAATGTAATCATCTGGTTTTAGCCAGGTTTCAGTCAAGCAAATTACATCAAAGCTATTATCTGTGATCATTTCATTTACAAAAAGCGCTTTTGTAGAAAGAGATCTAATATTCATTAAGCCAAGATTTATCATTTGTTTATCTGTATTAAATCTGTTTTTTATTTGTTGAACATCAATTAAATTGTTTTGGATGTTTTTTGTATTTTCTAGTTTGGGGAACAGACACAATCTCTATAGTGTTATATCTAGGTGAAAGAGTTTCTATGTGTTGAGAATTAACTGACTTCTGTGACATGAGGCAGCTAGCAGATGGTCAGTTCCTGACCTGGGCCCTAGTTAGTTAAGTACAAACTCTGCCCCAAAAACTCATCCAATTGTCAATGAAACCTATTCCGCGGGCACCACTTAGACATCCAGCCAATGAGTGACAACAATCTGCTATGTACCTCATCACCACGGTAAGCAGGGAGGGGACCAAACCATATTACAGTGTCTGACATTGTACTTGCAAGTTCACACACCTCTTTATGTTATTTTTAGTGATGGCGAAGTCAGACATCAAATTCATTAACAATCTTACTGAATTTACGTTTAGCATTAGCCAGCACTTTTAAATTTGCCAAGATGTCAGGCGCTCTGGCTCCCGGTAAACATTGGACTATGGTGGCTGGTGTCTCTATTTTCACGTTCCGTACAATAGAATCGGCAGTAATTAGAGCACTTTGATCATGTTTCTCAGTGGGTGCGTCACTGATTGGGGAGAACCTGTTTGATGTTTTGATAAGAATGGAAGACCGGTGTTTTATCCCGCGAATATACCGCCTCACAGTCACCCAGTTGCCCTGCTGTGGGGGCTCTGCAACCAAACCAAACAATGCACAGGACTCGCTAAGCTAGTCGCATCCAAAGCCATATCTAAGGTCCTCACATTCTTACTATCCTCAATTCAAAGTTTGGATGGCATATGCTATAGTTCTGAAATCTTCTCTGGCCAGCTAACTATTGGCTCTATTTATCACATGTGAATCCATCGCCGCTGAAGAGAAAGCTACACTATACATGTGCAAGGCGGGATTGTTAAATGATTCAGAATTACCTCAGTTGTTTGATGAACTGTGAAAAACGGAATAGCGGACAGAGGAAAAAGAACCGAAGCGAGAGAGAAAAGAAACAGAGCGAGAGAGAGAAAAGAAATGGTAGGTGCGAATGACAAGCTAACAGGCTAATGTAATGCTAATGCGCTGCACTCGCGGTTTAAATTAAAAAGCGAACAGTATCAAATTAGTTTGTTAGATAATATCAGAAGTATGGTGATAATTAAGTTATATTTTAGCAGTTTAAACAACAGAAAGTGATAGTAAGATAAAGATTACAACAGAAAAACAAAGCTACACAGAGCTACAATCGCAAACCAAATGGACTTTTTTAGGCAGCGCTATGTGGACTAAAAAAAAAGCTAAATGGTCGTAAAAAATAGTCACACTTGTGTTGTTCGCGGTCAAAAATGAGCGCCATTGGAAATGAACGGGAAGTACGCAAAAATATGAAAATACAGAGATTTGTTTGTGTGTACAATCTACAAATCATTCACGATGCATTCCACCTACAAATTATTCACAATGCATTCCATCAGAAATTGGATTTTAAAAGCATTGTCTCTATTTTAACATGAAATACTGCCATAATTGAAAAGTAATAGAATTTTTTTTTTATTAGGGGGAAAAAATTATTATTTTCAAAAGTGGTTGAAAAATTAATGATCATAATTATTGCATAAATCTGAATTAGTATCATGCATTATCTAAAAATACCAAAATATATATATATATATTTATAATATATATATATAATTGAAAAAATATATTACATGATTTCTCAAATAACAAAAGTAACATTTCCAGGTGTTCGTTTCTCAAAAAAACGGTTTTTTGAACAGCGAACAACACGTGTGTGACCCCCCAAAATTGTCCAGTATGGGACCTGGCAGACGTGTTCCGTGTTTTATGTGTGTTCCTCCCCCCACGGCTCCATGCGCGTTATGCATATTGGTTTTCTGGTCCTGCTCACCTGATGTTTCCCATTTTTTTTCACAGCTGTGTTTTCCCTCAGTTCTAATATGTTTCATTTCCAGTGTTGTTCATCATGTCTTGTGTATTTAAGCGTGGTCGCCAACCCGTCGATCGCGATCAACTGGTAGATCTTTATCACTGTCCCAGAAGATCCCGAAAAAAACAGTAAAATATGTACAAAAATGCATTACATTTATGGGGTTATATTAATGTATCACTGAAGGAAACTGTCTTGAGAAAAGTTTCGATGGCAATGGCATTTTCTTCTTCTCCGTATAAAGCGCAGCTCTGCTTTGTTTACAGAGGTAACCAAGGAAATGCTATAGTGCGGTCGGTTCATAAGCAGTGTTGTCAAGTCCGCGGTTTTCCCGCGGAATTAGGCTACTTTAACACTGTTTCCGCAGGTTGTTTTTCATGTCCGCGGGTTAAGGCGACCCCAAAGAACATGATATTTAGCCCTTGGAATGTGAATTTTACTGGAAGATCCTCGCCGGAAAATGTGTATTTTACACCCGGAATGCGATTTTTACAGGGGAACCCCCCTCGAAAAGCGATTGGACTAGTTTTATTGCGAAAAACCTGAAACAGTTCATAAGGGCCACCTGCTGTCAGAGAGTGTGTCTCTTTCAAGACCTGCTGTTGTTTCGCGTAGATGTTTTATGTAGCAAATAATTAAATAACACCTAAAGTCAGACCATTCTGTTTTTGTTTTAAATCCTGAAATTAATCTAAATCAAATCAAAAACAACTGCCCATGCAGATCATGATTAAAATGCAGTAGTTGCCTCCGATCAAATGGCTAGAATTTTGGTTTAAAGCCAGTTTGTTGCGTATAAAGAAAAAATAGCAAATAAATAATAAATTTGCGTACAACATAGTATCGAATAAGCAGTTGAAAAAAGAAATGTATCTGAATAAGCTAGAACAAGCGCATCACTAATTAAAATGCCCAAATTTGAAGTTACAATCTGGGATGTCTTTTCTATCAATTCTCAGTAGGTAGATCTTGTCTTCATAAAGGCCGAGGTCAGGGATCTTGGGCCTAAAAAGGTTGGTGACCACTGATTTAAAGGGTTCACAGTGCGTAGTACGGGTTTGTACTCTGTCCGGTTGTTGATGTACTTCAGTGTCTCCTCGGTACTCGTCCGTGCTCACTCACATTAGCACTGTGAGGACCTGTTTTCTGTGTTCCTGTTCTCCGCATTAGTATAATTGAACCTACCCGGTTGCACAGGCAAGGCTAAGCCGAGGCATACACAAAGTTGCAAGTCTGAGCTATTCAACTGACAGAATCTTGCACTGACTGATCTAAATCTATCGGCCTGTGTTTGTCTCAAGATGCACACAAGTATGTTTTTTTTAAGGTACGAATGGAACTATGGCATAATCCTGGCTTAGGCTAAACCCTGTCTGTGAAACCGGGCCCTAGTTTCCCATGTTCCCATTCATGTCAGTCACGTCAACGTTAAGTTCAGTACACTGACGAATTGGGATCTCGCACCGGAGTAGCCCAATCACCTCGAGGTTAAAAAACAAGCCATGACAGTGGCCGTGCGTGCTTCGACACGCGCACCCGTCCGCAGGGCGGGGGTTATAAAAGAAGAGATCGTTTGCAAATCCACATCAGCTTTTCGCTTCGGAGCCGAGCATTCTACAGGACGAATCTCCGCAAGTGTTCAAGAGAAACAGCTGGCGTTGGTGTGACAGCGTATCAGCGGGGGTTGCCATCCAGGCTGCTGAAACCTCATTCTGCGGTCTCGCTGCGACCTCCCCTGGGCGCTTCAGCGCTCTCACTAAAAGAGTGCTTTTTCCATTTCTAAAAGAGCAAATTCTAAAAGAGCTCCACGAGCGACGGCGTCTTTTTAAAGATGGCTTTCCGCTCATGCGTTTCTGGATGTGGTCACTTCCTGGCTTCATCTGATGGTCATGATCACTGCCTCTAGTGCTTGGGCTTACAGCACGCTGAAGAAGCGCTCATGGATGAGTCATGTTCTCAGTGCGGGAACATGACCATCGCGACATTGCGGTCAAGATACCTCCTCATTAAACGGCGGGGGTATACCCCCCCTTGGCAATGCCTCTCTAGCTCCTGGTTCTCGGAGGGCTTACTTCGGTTCATGGTCAGGGAGACCTGAGGGTCACGGTGAGAGTTTCCCCGTCGAGTATGTCTCCGCGGGCCTCTCATTCCTCGAGCATGTCGCACCATCTGGTGTTCCCGGACGAGTTTGCTGGTTCCTCAGACAGGGCGGGGTCCAGCATATTTTGCGGAGCACAGGCGGATGACAGGATGAATCGATCGCTGAATCGGAGGGCGAGCTAGGCTCTGGAGAGGATGATTCGGCTGCGCTGCCACCGTCAGGAAGAATGGCATTACCCGAGTCAGATAGCTGACCGCTATGCTTTCCCGGGCCGCTGAGAGCGTCGGGCTGCACTGGAGGCCTCCGCCTTCTCCCGAACGCTCGAGGCTGGATGATTGGTTCCTGGGGGCGCAGGCCGGGCGCCGGCAGCCGCCTCCGGTTCCATTCTTCCCGGAAGTGCATGAGGAGGTTAATAAGTTGGCCTGTAAGTTCTCGTCGCTCTGACGGCTAAGGCTTACAGTGATGCTGGACAGGCCGCTTCCGCCCTGCACGCCATGGCCCTCCTGCAAGTACACCAGGCCAAGGCATTGAAGCAGTTGCACAAGGGTGGTGCTGACTCAGGTGTGCTGCAGGAACTGACGTCCCCCCAACGGAAACGGAAACGACCTCCTGCCCGCCCAGGCTCAGGGCGACGAAAGTCACGGCGCGGGCCCTGGGCCAGTCGATGTCCACATTAGTGGTCCAGAAGCGCCACCTATGGCTGACCTTGGCGATATGAGGGAGACCGACAAGCTTCGCTTCCTGGACTCCCCGATCTCCCATGCCGGCCTATTCGGCGAAGCGGTGGAGGGCTTTGCCCAACAGTTCTCCGCAGCACGGAAGCAGACGGAGGCGTCTCGACACATCGCCACGGCAGCTGCTGGCAGCACCTCTGTTGCTCACGCCGAGGGCGCCCTCCTGCGGCCTAAACCTCCGCTCCGGCGAATGGCCAAAACAGGCAGCCTTATCACGGCCGCAGCGGGGAGGAGCTGCCAGTGGGAAACCGGCGCGCTCGCCTCCGCCCTGCCAAGCCGTTGAGCGTCAAGCAGGCGGCCCCGTCCTGAAGACGGGCGACACTTAGAGCCTGGATCATGCTCTCAGGAGATGGTGACCGCACCAATCATATCCCCCCCAGGAGGAGGGCCAGGGTGGAGAATCCTGTTCCCGTTTGTTTTTTGTTCCGCCACGGCTACCCACGCCCAGGTGGTTTACCCAAATCTTCAATAAAAGAGCAGTTTCCTTTGCATCCGGGTCCCAAGAGGGCGATGACGGTGGTGCACGAGACCCAGTCTCCACACAGCCGGCCCCCTCTCCCTGCGCTAGTGGGCAGCAGGGTTCAGGACCTAGCCTCAAAGAGCCCCTGCACACCAGTGGAGCAAGGTAGTAGCGCGGCTGCGCACTCAGGACCCCACCGGGGACGAGCGGAAAACTCACGGGTGGGTCCCTGTGTTACACTCTTGCACCCACTGAGGGTACGGGTGTGTCGCCCTGGTCCAGCTTAGTACGGGCGCTGGGGGCTCGGTTAGCGCTCCCAGCCGTCGGCATGGATCCCTACCTTGAGAACCATCAGACTCGGTACGCGATTCAATTCGCCCCACGGCGCTCATCCCAAGTCAGGGGAGCATTCGGTTTCACATCTGTGCGGAAAGGATGGCATGTCTTGCGGGCGGAGGTCGTAGTCCTACTGGCGAAGGATGCGATAGTCGGTCCCTCCAGCCGATATGAAGATGGCGTTTTACAGCCCCTACTTTATATTACCAAAGAAAGGTGGTGGGTTATGACCAATCCTGGACCTGCGCATGCTGGACAGGGCCCTTCACAAGCTCCCGTTCAGGAGGTTGACGCAGAAACGCATCTTTCAATACATCTGTCCTTTCGATTGGTTCGCAGCGATCAACCCCAAGGACGCGTACTTTCATGTCTCAAATTCTCCCTCGACACAGGCCGTTTCTCCGCTTTGCGTTCAAAGGGCGAGCATATCAGTACAAGGTCCTCCACTTCGGGCTATCCCTGTCACCTCGTGTCTTAACCAAGGTCGTGGAGGCAGCCCTCGTTCCATTGAGGGACAGCGGGCATTCGCGTTCTCAACTACCTCGACAACTGGCTCATACTAGCTCAGTCTCGGGATCAGTTGTGCGAACACAGGGATTGGTGCTCAGGTCACCTCAGCCGATTGGGGCTTCGGGTCACCTGGGAAAAGAGCAAACTCTCTTCGGTGCAGAGGATCTCTTTTCTCGGCAAGGAGCTGGACTCGGTCAACCTCTCAGAACGTCTCTCAGTAGAGCGGGCACAGTCGATGCTGAACTGCCTGGGGACCTTCCAGTGCAAGACGGCGGTTCCACTAAAATAGTTTCAGAGGCTCCTGGGGCATAAGATTTCCGCAGCCGCTGTCACGCCGCTCGGGTGGCTTCATATGAGACCGCTTCAGCA
>JADLZN010007201.1:0-27831 GCA_018155175.1 Sinocyclocheilus anophthalmus
CTCTCCTAGTGCAAACTGCAATAGATAGGGGTCAGCAAACTTTTATTATAAGTGTGATCTCTTACAGGGCTGTTCAAAGCCTACAGAGAAGAAAAGGCTGTAAACGTAATGGCTGAAGAAACAAATGACCCCTTAGGATATGACAATATTTATGCTAAATATCCTGGCTGACATCAGGACAAAGATCATATATGATTCATCAGAACTAACCGGAAGACACAAAGCAACTTGCACGGACTCAAGATGACAGATCCACCTTACATTGAACCAGAGCTAGTAAGGTCATGAGGGAAGGCTTATATAACACTTATCATGCTTTCTCTTACCTGGCAGGACAGCAGCTTAGATTTTTACCTGAGGCTGCAACGTCTAGATCTACACTATATTGAATGTAGAAATTCTACTGTCTGCATTACAGCCATATATGTAACGCCTTCATTCAAAACTACACTCTTAATAAGATCTAAACAGGGTATTATGTACTGGTGATTTAAAGAGATTTTCAGTCTTGGTCATGCACATTTCCCCACAGCACTGCACATTTTGTACCTTTATGCACTCCATTTAATAAAGCTGATCCAGATCATCAGCTCATCAGAAGAGTGCTTCATAAATTGTATTGTCAAATAAAAGAGACGTGCTAATGAGCAGTGCTGTGGAAGACACAAGCACCATAATAAAAAAAAAAAATTTTCAGTTTATGTGTGTCTTTGTGATTAAATCATCAAGGATTGTTATGCTGTGTTAAAAGCCTTAAGAAGTTTTTATGCGTATTATTTTGTCATCACATCCCCCATCAGATCAACTGATACTAAGCCTTTCATGCACTAAAATCAGTTTCATCATAAACAGGATTTACGAAATGCACTCCTGACTGAGTTAGGGTTATCGAGTTTATCATCTCTGTCCCGTATAGTCCTGGTTCCTCAGGCATCATAGTCAGTTTGTCAAACATGGGGTTGTCAAAGCCGTGGTCCAAGGTGCCACCAAGCTCCCCAATGTCACTACTGTTCTTCCATTTGCTAAATGAGGGGATGCTAGGCATTCTGGGTATCTTAACAATGCCACGACGGTAGAGCAAAGTCACGACTGAAAGTAAACCCACTCCAAGCAGGGAGCCCAGCACTGCACCCACTACTACTCCTTCACTGTTTCCAGCCGCTTCACTGCTGCTCGCCCCTGATGATGCCTGAAACTCTGCGCTGCTGATGCCGATGTTCAAGCCGTGATTGTGCACATCCTGCACTACGTCTCGAGCGAGAGCTTCAGCCAGCTTCCCGGTCTCCTGACCTGTTTTCTGGTCCAGAAGCAACACCTGAATCTCCTGAGTGGCTCCGAAAGGAATCACTCGCAGCAGCCTCTGCACTTTTGACACTTTCGACATGGCCATCTTTGTAGATTCATATTTATGCTGACTGAGAAAGAGGTGCTGCAGCCGTTGGCGATACGACTCAAAGTTGAAGCTCGAAGAGAACTGAATGTTCACGACGGCACCACAAACATCGCAGCAGTGTCCCACTGGGTGCAGGGGTTTCTTGCACTCCAACGAATCGCATTTCACATTTGAACAGATCTTGTCTCGATTTCCAGAGTTATCACAGATGCAACCCGTGATATCGTCACAGCCTGAACCGCCAACTTTTAGGGATGAGGAGCCATGGAACTGCAGCTTGCCAGAATTGGATGTCAGGTACTGAGAAAACTCAGAGCTGCTGGTGAACTTTTTCCCAAGTACAGACACACTCTTCACGGGCACGTCATGATCAGATGAAACGTCCACACGGAATGAGGTGACCTCTTGAAATACCACGTCGTCATACTGGCACGGGACACTCTCCTCGTGGACTGAAAACTGATATGTACCTCTGTGCAGGTCGTCGATAGTGGTCGCAGCCACCCACATCGTTGGATCAAACCATTTCATAGATTCTGAGTCTTTAAAGTGTGCCGTGACCCCAGATCCACAACCAGGATCTCCACCTTCTCTTACAGTAAACCCAGCGCCAGATGCCAGAATCAGTTCTCCAGCCACCGGCAAGCTCATTCCAGTGATAGTGTGAGCCGTTTCGACATACACTGATACTTTCCTCTGAGCTAAAAACACCACTTGGTCATTACCGCAGGGTACAGAGCCTTTATCCCAGTTGGTAGCGTTTTCAAAATTGGTGTCTGGAATCCATTGCTTGTAGAGTGCGTTAGCAAAATGTAAAATAAAAAGTAAAAGCAAGACGTTGTGTCGAAGAGCCATGGTGAAAGGAATGGATAGGAAGAAAGACAGAGTGACCTTTGGTCAGTCACTAACGGTGCGACTGTCAAATGCATGCTCACTCGTTAACTTAGTGACAAATTCACAGGAGTTGTTTTGTAAGTAAAACATCTACTACAATGACAAAACAGGCACACATCAAGACTACTATAAAATATTTAATAGGCAAACTGTTGGCACTCTGTTGTGTACTTCTAGCAGCGGGTTTCATGAAAAACATGGTATAGGATAGGAGAAAAACCTCCCTCTTTCTGTCTCTCTCACTCATGTTTCTTCTTAAATGTAGTGGTGCCATGTTGGCAGAATACATTGTTACTGCAGTATATACAGTGTTGTAATTACTGTGATTTCGAGATGACAACACGTGACACTCTACTTGGAGCTGTCCACACCCTTGGACTCGGAACTATCGCACTATCAATGCCTAAACATAGCACCTAATGAATCTGAGGTGGTCAGGTGGTACAAGTTGTAGCTCTCAGAATACTCCCAGTTCACAAGTTGTAATTACGAGTTCTGCAAGAACGTGAACGCTTTTTACAAGTTGGAATTACGATATGGCGTGAACGCACCTTTAGCCACTGAATTTGCCCTCCAAAGACATGACATCACTGTCCGTCCACTTAAGCATGAAAAAGGCCCAAAAAAAGCATGTTGTTCACAGGTCGAAAGTTATTAACTAACTGATCTCTATTACAGGGATATGCATGTCAAATGCCATAACAATAACGTGTGGTTCACAGATCAAAAGTTATATAATTAATGCATAATATCATTTAGTTTACCCATTGGCACAGTACTGATGAATATAGACAGTAACACTAGATGGCGCCATTTCCATTCACAGTATCCTTTAACTGATGAATGGGAAGGGTGTATTCTCTTTAAAGGGGTCATATAATGCGATTTAAATTTTTCCTTTCTCTTTGGAGTGTTTCAAGCGCTTGGTGCAGAAAGAAGATCTGTAAAGTTGCAAAGACTAAAGTCTCAAAACCAAAGAGATATTTTTTTATCAAAGTTAAGACTCTGTCACACCCCCCTAAAACGCCTCGTTCTAACACGCCCCCACATGTCTTCGTCACGATGTGGAAATATTTCCGTAATGCAACCCAAATGTTCACGCAAAGAAAGAAGGCATAACTTTAATCTCGCTGTTGTATTGTTGTTGCCGTCCGCCAGCCATGTCGTGGAGATAAGATAGCTGCTTCGTCATGCCTGGAGCTGATCCTGCTGGTCGCTAGGAAATACTACAACTTTGCGCTGTGGGTCGCCGGATCAGCTTTCACTGTGGACAAAGCGGAGCCCAGCCCGGGGTCATCCCATGTGGTTGCCGCAAGCCCGCCCGCCGCTCCTCACTCTAGTCGCTCCGCCCGGCCGCGCATTCTCAAGCCCCCGCTGTTCTCACTCTAAGACCGCCGCCGCTCCCTCAAGCCACCGTGTTTGCCTGCTGGTTTTCATTGAAAGCGAAACTACTTTGTTTGGTCCTTCAAAAATGGACACGACTAGAAATCAGTGTTAAGTTGTATTTACAACACTGTTCCAGAACATTTCAACCAATATTCAGATGTGTGCAGCGCATTTTATGGAAGACTGTTTCCTGATCCTGGGAGAGTAGAGTACAATGCCGGCTGTTCTGACTCACAGATTGTAAGTAAGTTTTCATATTTAAAGAATTGGCCACTTTTGATTCAAACGCGAGTTTTGAGCAGTTGTAGAGTAGTGCTTGTTGTTTGTCATGTCTCCGATCACAAATGCAGACAGTGGTTTTATGTTTATGCGGCTCGATACGCAACGCATAAAAAGACAGTATAAGTCTTTATAATCTGTAATTAAGTCCCCACTTGGATGCAACAAATGCCTCGATTATATTGGGTTTTAATGTTTTTGTCTCATCGCTCAGGCCGGACAAGTCATCACAGTATGGTAGGGGCGTAACTTTTCCATCACACGCTTGAGGTATTTGGCCAATCCCACACACTGGATAGCTGGCCAATCACAGCACACCTCTCTTTTCAGACAGATGAGTTTTGTAAAAATCGGTGCGTTTCAGAAAGGTGGGGCATAGAGGAAAAACAATAATGTACAATATGTGGAAAATAATTTTTTTAACCTTAAACCGCATAAACATTTCATTACACCAAATACACAAAAGAATGTTCTTTTCTAGCATTTTCATATGACCCCTTTAAAGATTCGAAAAAAAATCAGTTTCAATCTAGTAATAATGAACTGTTGGTCCTTTTTCATTACAGACTGGATTGTGCTTGTACTTGGTATAGCAGGAGCATGTGTTGGTGTTCTGCTGGTGTTTGCAGGTGTAACTGGTGAGAATTTCTGGTTGTGTGTTTTTGGTGTGTATTTGTGTGATGTAGTTTCAATCATTACAAAATATTTAGATGTGCAAGTTATTTAGGGAAGATGACTGGATTTTTAAATGGGGTCATAACATGATTTTTTTATTATTATTTTAATATGTTCCTTGAGGTTCACTATAATGTTAATCTTTTGCACAAAAAATATCCAAAAACAATCATTTTTAACCCCCATTCTGACCTTCTGAAATAACCAGTTTTTAAGGCACGTCTCCTTTAAAGGGATAGTTCGCCCATAATTTACTCACCCTCAAGTCATCCTAGATATATGCATTGGTGGAGAGTGAGACGTAGGTGAGAGTTTGTTTTGCTCTATCCTCAGCGCTTTGACGTTTGTCAATACATGAGTTGGGTCAGAGTCAGTTTTCCACCACAACTCGACTTGAGTACAGCCGTTGTTGGAAGCTAGTTATCATAGTTTATACAGTTTTAAATATGTATATTTTTCACTTCGGAAGGCTTTTATTATCCCCCTGGTGTCATATGGATTACTTTTATGATGGATGGATGCACTTTATGGGCTTCAAAATCTCAAGCCCCATTCACTACCATTATAACTCTGACTATGTTAGTCTGAAAGAAGAAAGTCATATACACAAAGTTATATAAGTCATAAGCATACGTTAAGCTATGAAACTGAAGGATGATTTAAATGTACAAAGCCTCTTTTATGTCAAAAGATCAAGGCAAATTTGATTTCACGTGTCATGATCCCTTTAACTGTAAAAATGAGATGTTTCACTGGCAAAGTCATATGTTTTTAATCTTTTCAGCCATCTTATAGAAACATCCAAATTCTTACTGATCCAGACTTTTATCAGATTTAAGTGTGAAGAGTATTTGTGTCTGTGTGTAAGCAGAATCTCAATCATGTTCTTTTCTATTAACCTCTGTCGATTTGTTTTCTTCTTATAGGAGAGTGTTGTAGAAAACGTGCCTTGCAAAGGGTGTCCTGTATCGCTCGCTAAATCATCAAACAACTGGCCTTTAATTGCATGAAGGAACATACTGTATCATTTACAGCACACTAAAAATAATTATAATTTTGACTGTGAAAGACAGGAAAAACCTGTTAATTGGCTAACGGTAAGTTCCCTTATTATATGCAAAACCTAACAGAGCTAACCTTACATTTGACCATTTTAGAGGTTAATTTTACTATTCTGGAAGTAAAATGATCAATCATATAATTTACAGTGAAAGGCCATGAAGTGACATTCCCAGAATCCCCTGTATGGAACTTTTTTGTTACCAGTTATGCACATTATGGTTTAATGGAACATCCTATGTTGTTAAATTAGTGTTTATTGCATTATCTCAATATCATGTGTGTTACCATGATGGTGTTTTGTGTTTGCGGTATGACACTGTTGCACTTTCCATATATTGGTATTTTACTTCAGCTTGAGGAAAAGCTACATGTGATGAACTTTGATTCTTCATGTGTCTTTCTCTTTTACCACCTGCATTATTATGGTGGTTATCAGTATTTTTTTGAAAATATGGAAGATTTTAGTGGGACATGTACTTTGTGATTCAGCAGAAAAGGTCTCTTGGTTTACTCTTTGAAAAAATGTATATATATAATATATATATATATAAATATATAAATATATAGTTTGAATCTATAAAAGTTACATGATGTTCTGTTAATATGTTTGCATTTTTCTTGCATTTTTGCAGAATTACTGATTGTAATATTGCTCATATTAACATACTTAATTGTTCTTTTATTTCTGTTTAATTGTAGACCTTGCATAACAATACTTTTTCTTAATAAATCCTTGAACTCTTTCTCCTCTATCCATTTTTATCCATATTCTACCAGAACTCTTTGAGTAAAAGTATGTTTGAGAGCAGGTTCTGGATTTGTGAACAAAAAGGAAGTGTCTACTAGTGTATTCTTATTGAAAATACATTTTGAAGGGCAGTACAGAAGATCCACGTTGTTTTCCATAGGCATGAACAATATAAAAATGTTTCTCATGGCATGATGTTTTTATTTTCTTAAAGGGTTAGTTCACCCAAATAATGAAAAAAAGTGATTGTACACTACAGCTTAAATGTATAAGTGCCGATAGTACCCCACTTTCTGGCAATAATAATGAAAGCAAACAGTGCGCTTTCTGCCTTCTCTGTCTGTGTGAACTTGAGTTTGTCACTAAATGAACCAAAACCCTGTGTATACTTGCCTCACAGACATGAACAATATATATATATATAGAAAAAAATTCTACTTATTAATGAACAAATACAAATGTAAAACAAATATTTCAAATTATGTAATCCATATGAAACGTGCAGATCCACAACTAAGGAGATGACGACCTAATCCAATTTTACCATATCAGCCATTTTGGGCATTAACCATTTAGAATTTTGTTATAAAATGCTATATTTTATGAACACATTCATGTATTATCACAAAACTCATTTGGCACCATGCCCTGAAGGTTGAAGGTTGAAGCTAAAAAGGCTAATTACTTTTGATTAATTTTGCCCATTTTAATGAAACTGGTTAGATTCCTTGGGTCATGCGGAGAAAAATGATACCAATTTTGCCAATCGTACCAATCTTCCAGTCCTCCATTCTGATTTTCTTTAAAAACGTTTTTTCAAATTTTCTTTTTTTCAAACTCCTCCTAGACGATTTGTTCTGTTGTCATCTATTGGCAAAAAGTTATGGATTTTGTGTTGAAAGGTGAAACTGTTTTTGTATACCGTATCAACAAATTGCACCTGAGGCCTATGTGCTGCAATGTTTCATATATTGCACCAACGTTTGCATGTTCATTGCATCATATTCCCAGATAGCACATGTACGTCTGCAAGATGTTTGTTAAAGATCGCTTCATCTGGAAAGTATCTGCTGTCTACAAACATCTGATAAACGTCTTTAAGATGTCAGGTTTACATGCATTCTAAATCATAAACATCTTAAAGACATCTTCTAAAGGTCTTTTTAACATCTGATAGAAAACGTCCTATAGACATATTGCAGATGAGCAAACACTCTAAAAAATACATCTTGCAGATGTCATATTGTCGTCTCCGTGACCTACGTGTGCTATCAGGGTCTGACCATTCTAAATCAGTTTGGTAACAGTGCCACCTATTGGGAAAAATGATAAACCATTAAATCATATTACTAGTGATTGTATTTATGATTTTTCAGCCGTTTTGACTAAAATCATCTTAATATTCTTTAATTACTCATTGTTGCAGTTGGTCTGATGCTCCCAGCCATACTGGCATGACTTACCATGCCTTCTTTGTGCTTGGACCCTTAATTGCTGCTTGCAGTTATAATGTTGTATTAAGGTTTGGTCAAACTGTGTGCATCAGTATTTGCTCACACACTTTCCGACAAGCAAGAGAGATAAATATTATACAACTTTTGCTCGCCTCCAATAGAAAGTCACTCCCACGTAATTTGAAGGCTTTTCAGTGTTTGTGCAGTAATGCTTTTTGTACTTATGCCTTGGAAACCAAACTAAAGGTTCAAAAACTAGCCTAAGTAGGCTACAAAAGTGAGGCGAGCAAGTATATGTACTTGAATATTAAATAAAATTTTTCACTTACAAAAAATACATGATATTTGCACATTTCACACAATAAGGTTTCACAGTAAATCACTGTTTGATTTGAGAGAAGATTTTATCTGTTAGATGATCATGCATTTCAGCAAACGGTGAGTTTCACATTAGCAACCATGAATGAAAAAAGTCCTTCAACCACATAAATTCAAACCTCTATTATGCACTCTCAAATGCACATCAACTGCAAATGTTCAATAATAGGCACTCTTATACACATGCTGTTTGTTTAGGCAACAGATCAAATCGCATGTACATCACTCAGACGCTCAAACTGAGCTGGTACTCCCAGTGGGAAAGCTACGAAGTGTAGTTTTTTCATCATTAGATTGTTGTTCCAGAATTGGTGCTGATTTCAGGCCTACACGTCCGTGTGGATTCTCAGCAATGTCAAAACTTGTCACATACTGAATCCAGATGTCTAGTGAAAGGGATTTGTACTTAGGAAAAGATAAAGTTTCATCATCTTATGTAGACAGGCGCATACTCCACGTGATTCTCCTCTGTAGCCATCTGTAAAAATACAACACACAAGATACAAAGAGAACGTTTTATTTTCTAATTGCACACAAAATTAACCATTTTTGTTCATGCATAGTTCATAAACAACAGCAAAAGCGTGATTTACCAGGCTAAAACAAACACTGTGCCAAATATTGTGTTGTTGTTAATAGACTGATCATCACATAAAACACAGTAACTCACCATTTCTTGTGGATTTCTTTTGTAGAATGTCAGATCAGCGTAAAAGATCTCTTCATCACGAGTCTGAAGTGCTACATCATCAACTTCATCAACTATAACAATTAAAAATAAAAAAGCATGCATTAAAAACAAAATTTAACTTTATCTCTTTTTTCTCTTCACAAAGATCAGAGATCAAAACATCAGATAATAAACAGAATGCTTATAAATTGAAGTGAGTTAATGCCACCATCTAGTGTCATTGTATAGATATACACAAGTGTATATAGAGATATGAATGTAATGAACAGAAATGGTCAAACCAAAAAAAGTAGAAAAAGCTATTTCCAACTGTTTCTTAAAAGCAGTAGGTAATGCTTGCATTCTTGATCAGATTCTCTATATTTCCTGCAGATGCAGAATATCCCAAACAGAGTTATAATCAACAGAGATAAGAGAGTTTGTATCTCTATAATTCCACAATACATCATCTTCACATATCTCAGTAACATCAGTGTTTAGAGTGACAGAATCTCCCTCCATCACTGACTGTATTTCAGCGCCAGACACACCTAAAGTACATGAAAAGGTTTTGATTCTTGTTGAAATCAGTTTGTAACATTTAAATGTGCCAGTGAAGAACGCACAAGATACACAAAGATCAAATATCGACTTATATGAACAGATACTGAGCATGACTTTTACCTGTATTTAGTGTGTGTGGTGTGTGTGTGTGTGTGTTGTGTGTTGTGTGTATGTGTGTGTGTGAGTGTGATGTGTGGTTCTGTTTAGGTCTCCTTGTTGTGTGCTTCGCGGTCTCGTGTGTGTGTGTTGTGCTTGTGTGTGTGTGTATGTGTTGTGTGGATGTGTGTGCGCGCGCATTTTTGTGACAAATGAGGACATACATTTTTATAATGACAAAGGTGTGACATAGGTATTACAAGGAGAAGGTTACTTTTCAGGACATTACCCCATGTCCCCCCTTTTCAAAACCCTTATAAATCACACAGAATGGAGTGTAATGAAAATCTGAAATAGCACAAAGTCTCCTGTGAGGGGTCGGTTTAGGGGTAGGGTTGGTGTAGGGCATTAGAATATACGGTCTGTACAGTATAACCATTACGCCTATGGGATGTCCCCGTTTTTCACAAAAACAAACCTGTGTGTGGGTGTTTTTAAGTTATCTCCAGTAGAGCAAAATAAACATGTCAGATTCATAAAACAAGACGTTACATTTTGCTAATCCTTTTCAGTAATCTCAGGATTGTATATGAGGAACATTAACACAGGTTTGCTGAAAGGAGGCCTGGATATAAAGTAAATATCAGTTTGATTTAATTGACCCATGGGAAGAAAAGCAAATGCAAACCCCTAGTTTGAACAGCAGCAGTAATGTTCTGAAACGAAGAAATGAAGACATAAAAATCTTACCTAGCAGCCGTCTCCAGCACAAACAGAACAAAACAAGCACGTGAAACATTTTCCATTCCGTGTCTGATCTAAAAAGCCTATGTCGGCTGAAAACACTCAAGCTGGTGTGAATCCTGAGTTTGACCCTCCTAATGCACACACACCTGCTCTGTGTGATAGAAAATTACATATACATGTCCTTCTGAACCTTTTTGAGATTTTAAATGTTCTTTATTGAAAAACAGTTTTCATTTTTATAATTTAACACTGATATTTTTAAAATGGTTTACAATCATTTAGTTGTATAGCCAATGATAAAATAGGTCAATTCATCTCCCATCTGCCATTTCCGGTCTTATTGAAGTGACACTAATAGCTCGACATCTGAGTCAAACTGAAACCTGCAGCGGTTTGATTTCCTCCCAAATCTTGTGCATGCATGATTCGCTTGTAGGTGAATATTTCCTGTTATTATGAACCTTATAGTTGATGCCCACTAACAGTTTGAAAGAAAATGAATCCATCATGAAAACTTGAGTAGTTGCCGTAGTTTTCAATCTAAAACCTGTTTGCATACGCTGCTTGTTATTTATGAAGACATTAAGCGTGACTTTGTCTGTATAAAGAAGCAGCTCTCGTGAAGCACAAGCAGAAGTGAAGAAAATGTTGAATATAGAAATGTTTTTTCGTCACTTCAGAAAATTACAGTTGAACTACTGGAGTAAGATGGACTGCTTTCATGATGCTTTTGCTACCTTTCTAGGCATTTGAAGTGAAAGTTGCTTAGGCTGTCAGTGGAGCGACCAAAACCTCTCGGATTTCATTAAAAATATCTTAACTTGTGTTCTTAAGATGAACGAGAACTTAGGGAGACTGGAACATGAGGGTGATTAATTTGACGTATTTTCATTTTGGGTGAATCTGTCCCTTGACTATGGGTGTCTGTCTTTGTTATTACAGGTTTAGGTCTGTCTTCGGCTGCTAGAGCAGGAATAAGTGCTGCTGTTTTGGTGCTGCTTTTAACTGCAGTTGCTGCTGTGATTTACTATCGCAAGAAAGTAAGTGGAGTCTGTTCATCTGCATGTGAATTATTGCTGAGCATCACATACATTCTCTGGCATTCAACCATTACTGTTGTATTGACCTTCTGTGAATCTGTGTTTCTTTCAGGAGAATCATACCCCAACATAAAGTGCAACATACCAACCCACTAATCAGAATTAAATTAACATTAAAATTAATCGATGGACTGCTGCTAATTAGACTGAGGCTGAGGCTGCCACACCAACATAACTTTTTTTTGACACTTTTATTTAAAGGCACAGTGAAGAGAAGAACTGAGAGAATAGGATCAATCTCACTGATAGTAAATATTGCTTCAAAATGATTATCAATTAAGAAACTAAAGTAACACCTTACCAGCAATAGATCAGCAAGTGCTTGATGTTTCTCAGTATGTCGGGGTTTATTAAAGCTGCTACAGTGATCCATACAGGACCAGTGAGATATTCCTCTGTTACTTGTCATTTGCACTATAAGAGCATTTTGCAGAGGTACTGACTCTGCTCTAGTGATAAACACAGTGGTAGAGTTTTGTTGTCACTTCAAAACATGGTTTTTATTTATACTTTATCTTAAACAAAATTGAGTTGTTATGTCTTCCTGTTTAAAATAGTGATATTTAATGAGGTGCTGATGAGATAATCTTACTGCCAGAGTCTTGTGTTTAATGTGAGGAGGACGGTGGAGATGGAGATCGTTGGGGCGTTAAAGGTGAACATTTATAGATGTTTTCTCCATCTGAAGCATGTTTGGTTTGATGTAATTAATGTGTTTTCTTGATCTGTATTAACACTATGTGCTAGAGATGATCTGCCTTTATTTGAATGTTTATTAATTTTGACGTAAATGTTTCTTGTTTTATTAGGTAGGAATGTCTGCCTTCAGCTTTGACTTACAGTTTTCCATTTTAAGGGTAGAATAGGTAGATTTAGGTATATTTAAAACCCAAGTGCATCATGATATATTTTTGTCATGTAAATGTTCTGTCACATCAGAGTTTAAATTTGCCATATATAAATCAATAAGAGCTGCACATAGATGATTTTGTTTCATTAACACTCATTTTCCAGTGTTTTAATAAGCTGTTGAAATATTGTAAATGATCTGTGCATATGAAGAAGTTTTATTTTGTGGTAAATAATGATAATAGTAATAATAAAAATCCTGTACCTTTCCATGAGCAAAATATTTTTAGACCTGTATATTTTTCTTTAACTTTACATCAGTCCATATAAACATCATTTTCTTTCTGAAACAAGCAATAATAACTTGAAAGATTTTGGTATGTTCATGTGATTCTTTGAATGTTGAATTCCTAGTTATGCCACTAGGTGGCGCTCTAATACAGTATGCATACTGATTGCGGTGTGCACACTTTCTGTATTAATGAAATATCAGGCAATTTATAACAAGCGCACACTATGTGGGATGCTGTTCTTGCAAATATAATAATACTAATAATAATAATAATAGGATGTGCTTTATAATTCCAAAAAATATAGGAGCGGAAAATACGCTGTGATTGTAAAAAAATGCTGTGAAGGACTCAAAAGATAGGTGCTATAATGTATGTTTTCAATACCTTAGGCAACTATCTTAAGTATTAAAAAAAAAACAATCTAAGCTAGTAGACGTCTGTCCTCACTCCATACCAGTTGGTGCGGATTGCTTCAGCCTCTTGTTTTCCGACCGCCAACAAACCATAGAAGAGGAAACGCTCTCGTCTCTATTGTCTAGACCGTTTTAGTTTCCGTTTCTGAGGGTGGGTTTACTGCTTTCTGTTAGCCTTTCTATAAGTTACATGTTGGGCGTGTTTTAGGTTTAAACCATACAGAAGGTTAGGGAGCACCTACACGTGAATGCGGGATTGTCATTTATGGTGAAATGAACACCTATACTATATAAATAAAATCCCCTAGCGTGGCTATATAACAACAGAAGTGTCGATTTGTGTCCTGCCCACGTGCTCGTTACCGCAACGCGGCGTTTAAGTAGCGTCGTTGGTGTCTCTGTGTGCTAGTAAGGAACGCAAGGGGTCAACTTACTGTGTTCCCAGACAACAATGTCCTCCTCCTGCTGCCTTAGGAGAGATGTCTGCTATTAAAGTGACCAGACTGCTGGACTATGAATCTGTGTGTAAAGCCCCTCAACGCACTTGACGATGGGGCCCAAGACATATCTACAGAACCAGATCTGACAAACATGGCTGTCTTTAGCTCGACACTCGGTGGCCTGTTGGTGTGGGCGAGGCAGTGCACCCCCCTAAGGACGGCCCTGGACAGACACTGTATCATTTCAGACATTTGGGCTCTTTTGACCAGTGAACCACTCAGAGCACACTAGCAAAGGTACTAAAATCTACCAGAACATCGCAATAACACCGTATTTGCTAATGCTTTTTTTCTATTAAAATTAAAAACAAGTGGTTTGTCTCATTTGTTGGATAACACTCCTTCACCCCATCACTCATGTTTGGTTCCCTGATCCTCAGGTGGAGTTACAGAGCTGGAACCGGAGCAGGAGCGGATATCTTGAGCTGTCCACATAGCCTATTTGTGTCTGATCTTTACCATTATTAAGGTGAGCTTTTCTATCTGATCATCATCTTAATCTCACACTCTAATTTTCAACCATTGTTTTACCTATGGAGCCCTGTTGTGCTTTTGGGGGAAAAAAACTAAAAACTAGTAGGTTAGTTTCTCATCAAAGCTGATGAAGACAAAATAAACTATTAACCACCATCAAACACAAAGCATAAATTGTAATCATACATTGCATTTTTTCTTAAAATGGCCCAGACACTGGCAGAAAATAAACAACTTTATAAGAAAAAACAGGGATCAAGAATATTTCTGCTTAGAAAGAATTGAAATTCTCAGAAAAAATGGTACAAGCTCTCACTGGTGCGGTGCCTTTTTAACCGTTCAGGGACAATATGCATGCGTAAGGGGTAAATAAGATACAAAGGTATACCGCACATGACAGCTTTTGTACCTTTTTTTGTACTATTGTGTGAGATCATCAAGCAAAGTATAAATATATTTACTTTTTTTTTTAAAGGGGTCATATGATGTTGCTAAACAGAACAGTATTTTGTGTATTTGGTGTAATGCAATGTTTTATGTGGTTTAAGGTTTAAAAAAACACATTAATTTCCACATGAATTACCTTTGGTGATTTAATTGTCTTTCTCCTCCTATGCCCCGCCCTTTAGAACACGTCGTTTTTACAAAGTTCCTTGCTTAGGTGTGCTCTGATTGGCTAGCTATCCAGTGTGTTGTGATTGGCCGAATACCTCAAGCGTGTGATGGAAATGTTACGCAACATACTGGTATGCCTTGTTGTTGTCCCCCCTCCTCCCGGCGCGATGAACAAAACACCTAACAATAAACACATTCAATCTGGCCATTTGGTTTTTCTTTCATCCCAGTTGGGGACATATGTATTGACTTTTAATGACTTAACTGTCTTTTTACATTCTTTTGCTATCGCGCAGCGTAACCCTTAAAACCATGTCTGCATTTGTGATCAGAAAAGTGACAATCGACAAAGTTTTCTCTCACCGCTACACGCTACACTGCTCAAAACTCGTGTTTGAATCATCAGTGGCAAATCCTTTACATATGAAAACGTACTTACAGTGTGTGAGTCAGAAGCGCCAGACTGTCCTTGCAAAGTTGGAACTGCCCCACTATATAGAAACAGACATTGTAGGCTACTCTCACAGGAAACAGTCCCCGTCCTCCGCAACAAATGTGCTGCACACATCTGATATTTGGGTTAAACTGTTCTGGAATAGTCTTGTAAATACAACTTAACCACTGATTCCCTAGTCAGTGTCCTCTTTTGGAAGACCAAACAAAGTAGTTTTGCTTTCACAACGAAACACACAGCTTCTCCACAACATGGCGTGTTAGAACGAGCCGTTTTAGGTAGGCGTGGTTGACTCTTAACTTTTATAAAGAATATCTCTTTGGATTTGAAACTTTAGTCTTTGCAACTTTACAGATCTCCTTTATGCACCAAGAGCTCGTAACACCCCAAAGAGAAAGGAAAAAATGAAATCACACCATATGACCCCTTTAAATTCTATGTTTTGTTTGAGCAGTTTTTTTGTCAAACTCAGCACTAATTCGATTTTTTATTTTAGAAAGAAGTGGCTTCCCTGTATCAACGGTTTCATGTGAGCAGAAATTGAAAAATCCTTGCAACGACATGCTGATCAAACAGACTGACACCTCAGACACACTCGCACCGACACGCAGTTGACACCTCAGACACACACTTGCACTGATACACACTCAAAACAGACACCATTGACACCTCAGACACACGCTAACAAACGGACATCAAATGCAAACATTCAGCAGTAGACACATTCTCATGCAAAACCTGTTTTTTTCTATCCAACAGATCAAACCACATTTCTGTACAGATACACGCATCTCCGCCTGTGACGTCTCGCATTCCTTGGATGGATTTCCCTTGCTTAAGAGTGCGTGGTCACGCTGATGGCATTCCCAGAGTGTTTCGATGCAGCTCGAGTTCCTGAAGGAGAACAACACATTATATTATTAAGCTCATACAATATATAATAATAATAATAAAGGTAGGATTTTATTATTAATGGGATTTTAAAATGATTTTTTTTCTTTTATTATTTTTACTTGAAACCAGGACAAAAATACAGATTTTTTAATTTTTTCCCCCAGTGCCTATAGCATTTTAATTATTTTTTTAATTACACAGATGAATTCCTACAACTGTGTTCTGTTGTGCCTTTGCATGTTAAACTGGTCACAGCATAGAAAACGTACATGCCATACATAACTAGTGTTTGACTAATGTATATTCCTCTACCAAAGTCTCTCTCTCTCACTCATTTTCCTGTCCGCCACTCTCACTTCTCCTGTCATCTTGGAGCAATCTCTCCAGCTCTCAGATGCCACTCCCACCCTTACCTTTAGCCATGGGCTTCTCCAGCATGCACTTCGTTGCTGGCTGCCCCACGCGCTGCTTAATGTCTATTGGCACCATTGCCCCCTCCCATGAATTGATTCTATACCAGCAAGCCTCCATATCTGTGGCATAACCCCTTAGGGCTTTGTTTTTTTTGTTTGTTTTTTTTTTCTTTTTCTTTTTCTTGGTAGACACTGTTTTCAGAGAAAGATAATGATGAGGTGAATGTTTCCTACAAGGTTTCCTCAAGGGGAGAGTCAGAGTAACATATTTAATCTTGAAACATGTTGTACAGTACATCCTGATGCAATACCCCACCAAGCAGGTGAAAATGTAGCTGTAGGGATCTGGGTTTCATCCAAGAGTTGCATCAAGACTGTGGACTCATTTGTTTTATGCTAAGGAGTACTGCATTATTATTGGATTAAATTATATCAGGACCAATACAGGACCCGCACACATTCTCTAAAAGTACTTCCCATGTAAACTCACTATATCATTATATAGCAGTCCCTCTTCCTCATCCTGTCACCATGTCCTGTCAAGATTGTGGCGGCTGCATGCATTCTGTGTGAGGCATGGTGTGTGACAATGTATTACTAGATGTAGAAGATCATCAGCCCATATGGGATGTTTTGTTTGATCTTAAAGCAGGACATTGTGACATTTGAAGAGTTATCAGCCCATTTTGTACATGCAATATGAGAATAAACAAAATGTAAAAATAATTTTTTTTGCACATGCACATTGATCCTGATGGAGAGGTAGAGAATTATATGGCTTTGGAAGGCAATCAGCACATTTATCAAGCTATTAAAGAACTAGATATATACATTTTCCTAAAGGAAATATCAGTGCTTGCAAGGCCACAAACAATAGTGTTAAAAAGGCATGCAAGAAATAATGGTTCTATATCAGCTATCACCTAATAGTAACCTGATATTGGATGTTTTATTGTTCATACTTAATTCTCTATTTTTACAATACCTTCATCATCATCTTAACATCTAACGTCATCATCTAACACTCACTTATATATAACTACATTTAGACCGCTTAACTTAGTCATTGCTATCAGGATGTGAAGAGACTTTCAACCAGTATAACAAAAAAATTTTTTGAACCAAATCAACTACCCTGCCTTTAAAGCTTTTGAGTTTTTTGAATGTACGAATAAATGGCAATTGTCTAAAAGGGATAAATAGCTCATAACATCAGCTTGTAGCTCTTGTAGCACTTTCAGGCACTATAATTGAATTTTGATCCAATGGCTGCTTGCTTCAAGTGCTGTTGTATATGATCACATTTTGATATGCAGGTATCTGCATCAAACTCATGCCAACCCATGAGTTGCACAGTGCATGATGATTTCATTTAGGTTGCTTATGAACATCATGGAACCTCATTGCAACATCATGCCCACCTTTTGACAGTGCCATTGGGATTTGTCTCTCCACTTCTTGGCTTCCTCAGAGATTAGATTAGGTCTATGGGTAATTGAGACAAGGTGCACCTCCCTCCACTCTAGACCGGAGTTCATTATAGCAAATCCAGTGTGAGATATTAAGTGGCAACTTCACATCAAAGCTTTTAACAGGCGTCACTGAAGCAAATGATGCCCCTAATACACCAATGCCAGACTTAGATGTGTGCTGAGCGAAGATATTCCAGTATTTTTGCTCCCAGCATGCCTAAAATATTATTTTCATACAATCTCACTTAAGAATTATTGCACCGAACAGAGAAGAATCTCAAATATAGAGTGGATAGGGATGCAGCACATTTCCTCAATTAACAACCATGACCTGCTATCTTAGTTTTGGTCAGTTTAGCTTGATGGGCTCGGTTTCATGGGCACCTCTCTTGTGTCTCCTCCTGAAGGTAATGGGTCGATGAAAAGCATACAAGTAAACCACCAGCCTCCCATTAAACTGGCTGGGCTGGTGGCCGGGGCCAAGTATCGGTTGCGGGTGTATTCCCATGAGCATAACTCCATCAGCAGCGACTATGTCACGTTCGAGACAGGCAGAGGTAGGAGTGGCCAAGACACAAGGGAGAAAGAAAGGGTTCAACATGTGACCTCGACCTACAGCAAACTGTATTTTGTCATATTTACAAATGAGTAACTGTCACTGGTAACTGGTAAAGCATTGTGCTAGCAACGCCAAGGGGATGGGTTCATTTCCCAGAGAACAAAAATAATTTTGTGAATTTGTCATTGAAGATCATTTTTCGAAGCTTCAGATGCATTAGCAATCTTATTTTTCCAGCATGATGCATACTGTATGTGCCTCAGGTGTTGCGAGCAAGATAAAATCTCACGGCATTTTGTGTAAGAGCACGCTCAATAAGATATTGATCCTCATGATGAAAAGAGTCCTTGAGCCGTGTAAATGCCATTTTAGGTGGGATGTTTGTTCTGTTTTCCAGGTATAGAAGATTGATCTCATAATCTTCTCTCTCACTGATAGATCCCTCTGTGATTTTCCACATAAAAATGCCACAATCATTATTTTATACCTTATATTACATATTTATGTATTTTTATTTTTCTTTTTTTATTTTATTATTTTAAGTGTTCGCCAACAGCACTAGATGCAATGTTCAACAATTTTGGGTACAGTAAAAAAGTTTTCAGTAAATGAATAGTTTTTCTGCAGCAAGGATGCATAATTGTTCAATCAGGATCTTAAAGACCTTTAAATTTCTATGTATAACTTATATTTATAATTTACAAAAGACTTCTATTTAAAATAAATGCTTTCTATTCGTCAAAGAATCCTGAAAATCTGTATCACAGTTTCCAAATAAATATTAAGCAGCACAACTGTTTTCTGATGGATTATGTATATCCAAGTGCCTTTCAATAGAGAACTGGAAAAACAACTAGTCCACTCTCTAGAACCACTTTATAATATCAGGAGAGACTAAAATGTTTTGCAAGATGCATCTATTAAAAAGAGTGTTTTTTGAAAAGGGGAGTATTTGATGATGCTGTTAAACCGAGCTTTACTCAGGTTCCGTTTTCATCAGATAACTCTTCATGGAGAGAGTGTCCTGTGCTCTGATGTTATTATCAGCATGGGTAATTCAAATCCAGATCCATTGTTCTCTCCGCTAATGTGTTTTTGATAAAGGATGGCTGTCAAATGACTCCTACCATGTTGCTGAAATTCAGTGAGATTAATTAGGGTCTCCATTTAGTGTTAGTGTGTTCAGCTGTTCTCCAGACTCGATAAATCATGCAGAAAGAGACCAAGCTTCTTAATGTGTAAAATGATCTGTGGGAGTTGATTTATGCCATTCTACCTTATGTGTATACCGTTACGAAACTTAAACATTCTGTACCTCTCTTTTTCTCCTCTCCGCCTCTCTGTGTGTGTTCGGTTGTTAACAGCCTACAAGGAGCAGGAAGACATCGCTACTCAGGGCTGGTTCATTGGGCTAATGTGTGCCGTCGCTCTATTGGTTCTCATCCTGCTCATTGTTTGTTTCATCAAGAGGAGTCGTGGAGGAAAATACCCAGGTAAATGCAGTAAATACACGAGGCACAGGTGATCACTTTCCATAAATCGTAATATATTAACCCAGGGTTGTTTATTTATTATATGTAAATGATCTTTCTTTTGATGCATTTCAGTTGCAGTTTTGAATTTGCATGCCCTTTCAACTGTTTTATGTCTGTTTTTTTTTTTTTTTTTTTTGTGTGTTTTTTTGTTTTTTTTTTATCAGTTTGAGAGAAAAGAAAAGACCTCCCCTTATATGCTGTGACCATAAAGACCAAGATGTCCTTTGACTATCTAAGTTTGCACTTTTTATATCAATTTTACTATAACTAAGCTTTTTCCCTAACAGCAGGTTCATATTCGGGAAAGAGCTTTCAATAATCTTACTTTAGAATTGTTAATATGCACTCTCTGCTATTTACGATATTGAACCTGTTGACGAATAACTTTGTTTTACCTGTTACAGGTCCTGAACTTAGCTCTCACCCTGCAGAGGGGAAAATCCCTTTCTCATTTTAATCAAAAATAACAACTAACCAAGTAAACCAAACGAATATTAAATAACAAATTACTTAAATCCCCTCAAAAACATTTGTTGATGAGTCTTTTGTATTAAACACAAAATAAGCTTGCTGGTGGTTAATAGATCTGTTTGCTGATCAGCAGTTGGAAAACAATGCACCAAATTCTCAGGAAACTGTGTTTGCCGTGGAGTTAAAAACTCTCCAGTGCACATCTTATCACCATCCTCACCAACATCAGTTACTGTAAATGAGTCCTCCCTGTACAATTCTATCTCTGCTCTCTAAACCAGACAGATCTCATAACTTCACACCCTGAAGTCCTATAATGGCAGAAAGAAATCAGTGTGCACTGTGTTCACACTGCCCCAACAAACACCAACGTCCAGCGCTGACAATCTTACTCGAGTATTATTTATATACTATCATAGTGTTTATTAATATTTTGAATAAAAATACGAACTTTTATTTTTAGATTTTCAGTTTTTATTTTTCATTATGCTATATGCTTTATTACTTTTATTTCAGTTTTATGAAGTTTAATGACATGCACTTAAGCTTATTACAGCAATTGCAACATTTTTTATTTTCAACGTTTTTCATCACTATTTAATATATCGATATTTTTAGATTTATTCTTAACGAAACCTATTTTGAATCATTTTAGCTTAAGTGAACAATAACAGCACTGGTGCTTGATGGCTTTTGTTCGGATCAGTGTGTTACCGTGTTGGCATTTGTTAGGGCAGTGTGAACCTTAGCAAACAAACTTTTTTCTACCTGTCATCCTTAATTTATTTTCAAGGTTTTGTTGTATAAGCCCATATCTTTCAAGATGGTGTGGATATTCCAACCTGGGTGCAAAGAGTAAAGGGAAGTGTCAGTGAGGGCTTTAGGCAGACATTATATGCAGGGCTGGATTGGTAATCGGGCATACCGGGCATTTTCCTGGTGGGCCGATGCACTTAAGGGGCCGACAAAATGTTTTTTTTTTTTTTTTTGCCAAGGACCATCACGCAGGGATAGCGAGCAGCCAGTGGCCCATTGGTTTTGTCTCCTGTATTGACAGCGTAAACTTCCAATCACAATGCGCTATAGACAGAGCGATGAAGTATTTTGCTCCGCCTATATAAAGATCGCATCACCCCAACTTCTTCCTCGTCGGCTTTTCCCGTGTTTTCACAGGAGATTTATCAAGAACAAGCTTGCTCTGCGGTGAGTGATGCGGGCCAAAGAGCCAGGCAGGAGGAGAAGAAGAGAGTAGTTGAATTGTTAAAGTGCTTGATAGGGACTCGCAGCGGAGGCAGGCATCTAACCTATACTAATGTGTGTGCATGCCATGAGTGTTGAATACATAAACACTTTTTAATAAAACCTAAATTCGTCCAACGCGATTTTTTTAGCCAAGTCAAGTCAAGTGTGTTCATAGAGGTTTCCATGGGCCAATGCGAATAAAGCTAGATTTAAATAAAAAAAGACACGATATTTTCGGACCTGACATTTTATTCTTATCCAAAACAAGATGTGATATGAGTGTGATACATAGGATACATACATACACTACCAGTCAAAAATTTTTTAACGGTAAGAAAGATCCAATAAAAGATCCAAAGATCAGCATTCATATGAAAAAAAAAGCTTTTGTAACATTATACATTATACCATTCAAAAGCTGGGAGTCAGATTTTTTTTTTATATTTATTTATTTATTTGGGGGGAAATACTAGAAATTATACTTTTATTTAGCAAGGATGATTTAAATTGATCAAAAGTGACGATAAAGACATTGATAATGTTACAAAAACTTGATATTTCAGATAAATGCTGTTCTTCTGAACTTTAATTAATCAAAGAAACCTAAAAATTCTACTACAGCGTTTCCACATAATAAAATAATAATAATACATGTTTTTTTTGAGCAGCAAATCAGCATATTACAATTATTTCTGAAGGATCTTGTGACTGGAGTAATGATGCTGAAAATTCAGCTTTAAATCGCAGGAATAAATTACATTTTAAAAATATTCAAACAGAAACGTTTTTTAATTGTAATTATATTTCACAATATTACTGCTTTTGCGGTATTTTGGATCAAATAAATGCAGCTCTGATGAGCAGAAGAGATGCTTTAAAAAAACATTAAAAATCTACTGTTCACAAACTTTTGACTGTAATAAAGTTTATGTATATACAGTGGGGGAAAAAGTATTTAGTCAGCCACCAATTTTGCAATTTCTCCCACTTAAAAAGATGATAGAGGCCTGTAATTTTCATCATAGGTATACCTCAAATATTAGAGACAAAATGAGAAAAAAAATTCCATAAAATCACATTGTAGAATTTTTAAAGAATTTTTTTTTGCAAATTATGGTGGAAAATAAGTATTCGGTCGATTACAAAATTTCATCTCAATACTTTTTTTTTATATACCCTTTGTTGGCAATGACAGAGGTCATACGTTTTCTGTAATCTTCACAATGTTTTCACACACTGTTGCTGGTATTTTGGCCCATTCCTCCAGGCAGATCTCCTCTAGAGCAGTAATGTATTGGGGCTGTCGCTGGGCAACACGGAATTTCAACTCCCTCCAAAGATTTTCTATGGGTTTGAGATCTGTAGACTGGCTAGGCCACTCCAGGACCTAGAAATGCTTCTTACGAAGCCACTCCTTCGTTGCCCGGGCGGTGTGTTTTGGGATCATTGTCATGCTGAAAGACCAGCCACGTTTCATCTTCAATGCCCTTTCTGATGGAAGGAGGTTTTCACTCAAATCTCACGATACATGGCCCCATTCATTCTTTCGTTTACCTGGATCATTCGTCCTGGTCCCTTTGCAGAAAAACCGCCCCAAAGCATGATGTTTCCACCCCAATGCTTCACAGTAGGTATGGTGTTCTATGGATGCAACTCAGCATTCTTTCTCCAAAAAGTTGAGTTTTTACCAAAAAGTTATATTTTGGTTTCATCTGACCATATGACATTATCCCAATCCTCTTCTGGTCATCCAAATGCTCTCTAGCAAACTTCAGATGTGCCTGGACATGTACTGGCTTAAGCAGTGGGACACGTCTGGCACTGCAGGATTTCCCTGGCGGCGCAGTGTGTTACTGACGGTAGTTTTTGTTACTTTGGTCCCAGCTCTCTGCAGTTCATTCACTAGGTCCCCCCGTGTGGTTCTGGGATTTTTGCTCACAGTTCTTGTGATCATTTTTGACCCCACGGGGTGAGATCTTGCGTTGGAGCCCCAGATCGAGGGAGATTATTAGTGGTTTTGTATGTCTTCCATTTTCTAATAATTTGCTCCCACAGTTGATTTCTTCACACCAAGCTAGCTAACCTATTGCAGATTCGATCTTCTCTTCCCAGCCTGGTGCCGGCTCTACAATTTTGTTTCGGGTGTCCTTCATACAGCTCTTTGGGTCTTCGGTGCCACTCGCGTGGAGTCTTTGAGTGTGTACTGTTTGGTGTTTTGGACATGTGCTTTATACGGATAACAAGTTCAAACAAATGCCCTTACTCATACCTCCCCGTTTCAACGAGTGTCTGCTTCCGAGGACTAAGGATCTGCCGTTCTTAAAGAAGAAGTTCATGTCCTGTGATAAGCCACGCATTACCGCTCGAGGATCTTTACCTATTTAATTTCGTGTTTTTCTCCTTCAACCTAAATCCTACAAGTGATTTCCCTGGATTTTTTTTTTTTTTTTTCCATCTCTTTTGGTCTCTCTCAGTTGACATCTTCGTATACCTACTCGATTAAAAATCTCGTGCGTCGACCTCTCTCATCTTTTCCAGACGTGGGAGAACCCTTGCACAATTTGTGGCTAACTAAATAACTGTTTTTGCCCCCACTGTATATATAATAAGTATATATTATATATATATATATATATATTGAAGTGGTGACGGTCGCCCTCTGGTCCCCAGTAAATCTAGCAGATGCCGATTGATTTGTCCCAGTACCACGCTTCTTGATTCATATTGTCTAAACCAATTACCTCCTCTACTTTGATAACAATAATTGTCCTAGTTCACTTTTACTTGCATTGCGAATGTAACTATATCCACCTGCATTCACACACAAAAAACACAATTCAGTGATTTACAACATACTCTAGTCCTAATATTGTAGTTAGCTAGTTTTCCGTCCTGTTATAAATTTTAACATTGACTTTTGCAACAAGTAGCTTGATTAGCATAGAAGAGCCTAAAGCATGTGCTGGTCCTGAAATCGCGTTCACTCTTGCCCCACGTGTCACGCTATCATTCTGCTCAATTCCTATATATCGTATGCACTTTGAGTGCACTTTGTCTTACAAGGAATGACAAAGAGTCGTGAGAGAACATCTTGGGGTGGGTTTTAGAACTAACTCGGTGCTCTTAGTTTAGCCGTTACCTGGATATACCGCTCAAATCGAGTGCCTGAACGCTATATAGGATATAGAGACACGGGTTTTCAGATACAGCCATAGGGCTTTTTCCATCCTGCATCTAAGCGACATTTGCATAATCTGTAGAAATGTACATGGAATTTATAGTTGATTTAATGTAATCGTACTTAACCCCTAATTAAAAAACTTGTTCTTCTATACCATTTCGACTACAGCATTTTAATACAACCCTCGTGTGCTCCACAGAGTTAATTATTAACAGTATGCATGATATTAATGGTTTTGCCTTTTTTCAAAGCGTCTGAGTTCATTTGAAGAAGCAAGGCCCACAGATCTTCAGTAACGTGATTGCTTATTCATGCTATATAGTGTAAGTTTTTGCTTGGCCCTCCTTCTCCACTTATGCAATCGGCTCCTAGCATTACTTCTCTCTCCATCTATACATGTGCTTATGTGTCAACTCCATCTTCATGACCCTTTTCTTTCCCCCTCCTCGATCATTGCGACTGGTTGTTAAGACGAAACAGGTACTGTGGTTTCACGCACATCATCTCACCTGAGCATGTCATTGTTAGCCCCCTCACAAGCTTGGATGACAAAATGTGGACTAAAGCTGCTATCTAATCTGCTGTTTTGAGCTCTTCAAATGTTTAACCGCCTTAGGTCCTTTTTATTTTTGAAGTGCATGTCCAGCAATATGTTATGAAAGTAACCATACCATGTCCTCCACCCAAACACACGCATAACTCAGCTAGTGCTAAGCCAGCTACTAGCCAGCTAGTTTGTGGATAACGTTCCCGGAGTTTTCAGGGTTTTTTAAATAATAGGGGGGATGGTGACCATACTGTCCATCTTTTTCCTGGCATGTCCTGCCGGATTTCCTTAAATTGCCTAAAATGTCCAGGTTTTATCTTTGTTTTCCTGTTGATGTGCTCTCTACTGTTCACATACATTAAACCTATGCATATTTGCATTGCTTTGATCATTTTATGTAGATCCCATCATCTCCCACAATTGGTTGATTATGTACAATGCTGGCATGTTATTTGTCAGGCTACTTTTCATCATTGCCATTACCTTCATCAAGTATGATAACTATAGGAAAACACTGCCAAAGCCCAGATATTTTACATAATTTAGTAGGAAAAACGCAGGACATTGGCTGGGATTGTTTGGTATCTGTAGCTTTTTCGCATTTTAGGAACAGCAAACTGCTTTTCACTAGAAACTTGCCAGTTTAGGACACGGTGCTGTAAACACCAGTGTGCACCACTTAAAACACTTATGGTTCATAAAAAGAAATAAAATTTCAAGTACTAAAGCATTTTATTCCCTCTTAAAATAAATTTGTCTCTTTCTTATAAAAAAAATTAATCACGATTCACTAGTTTTCATTGTAAGGTTAATAATATTTTAAAAGCTGGTACTGTAATGTCAAGGTTAATTTGTCAGAAAGGAACCAACCCCCCCCCAGCCCCAGGCTTACCTTCCTCCCCTGTTTTAACACCCTCCTTGACTTTTGTTGAATGGAAAGCTTTGCAGTATCACAACACATTCAATGACGCCACTGATAATGTTGAAACTGACCTTGCTTTTGTTCAAGGACACCTCAATTTGGGGACGAAAAAACGTAAAAAAAAAAAAAAAAAAAAAAAACTTGCATGCAAGAGTTTGCTATCACAATGTCGGTTTTTTTCAGTTCATTGAGTCTACAATACCCTTTGGCTTTCAGAATTTCTAATGCATTTCCTACAATCTGAGAGGAGAGTCTGCTGGAGATCAGAGCCCTTGGGTTTTGTCACTAATCTGTATTCAATAGGATGCCACATCTAGAAAATAAACAAAAAGCTAACAACAGATTATTTGCCTTAGGGCTGTTTATAATTATGATGTTCACTGAATCATTTTCGTTTTCCTCTTATTTTTTTTAAGTGATGACACAAATGTTTTGTTTTATTCATTTTTTTCTCACTTTTTCTCCCTCAATCATTTTTTATTCTTGGGTGTTTTCCATTCCTGTTGGTCCAATGAAGGTCTCTTGAAAGGGAAAGGTATGAAAAGAGCAGCACTAATTTCATCTGCCTTTGGACTACTTAATCATGAACTAATGCATTTCTTGCCTTGCATTTTTGATTTTAATCGATTCATACATGTCCTTCTCCTTTACTATTGATGAACGATTGAAAGCATACAAAACAAAACATGTATTACTAACTTATATTCTTCCATGAAACATTCATTCTAACATGAATTCATGAATCAACATTTGATTTTGTTACAATTTACCATGTATAATAGTGAATTAATTAACTTTATTTATAGGGTTGTCAAAATATAAATTTTTTTTTGATGAACTATTCCTTTATAGTTCATCAAAAAAAAATAATATTTGCTGAAAATGTACTCAACCTCAGGCCATCCAAGAAATAGTCGGTTTGTTTCTTTATTGGAAGAGATTTGGGAGAAATTTAGCATTACATCACTTGCCCACCAATGGATGCTCTGCAGTGAATGTGTGCCATCAGAATGAGAGTTCAAACAACTGATAAAGTAACCCCCCCATCACAATTCACACTGAAAGTATCCATCATTAACGTTTTTCTAGTAGAGTGAAAAGTTCCATGTTTGTAAGAAACAAATCCATCATTAAGGTGACTAAACCTTCGCTTTGGGCCAACATACATAATCCATAACCAAAGTTCATAATTCATAACAACACTCCCTCAAGTGAAAAAGTCTATCGCCTGCTGTCCTTTCATATCCTAATCCACCAACATATTTGTTTAGAACAATTTTGGATTTGGGGTTTCCCTTATAAATGGGGCGTAATTGGTCATATTTTTTCTCCTGATTTCAGTACGCGATAAAACGCCATTTTTGGAAATGGATTTGTTTATTATAAACACGCAGCTTTTCACTTCACAAGGCAATAATTGATGGACTTAAATTGTGTGGATTACTTGTGGATTATTGGGAAGTTTTTATCAGATGTTTGGACTCCCATTCTGACGGCACCCATTCACTACAGAGGATCCATTGGTGAGCAAGTGATGTAATGCTACATTTC
>JADLZN010007202.1:0-14447 GCA_018155175.1 Sinocyclocheilus anophthalmus
ATAATTTCATTAATCTTTTCTTTGTTCTGTTTCTCGCCCTCAAGCTTTCCTTCATGCCTTTTTCTCTCTTTGTCTATTTCCATGATTACAGTACCAACTCATTCGCCTAAACCAAGAATTGCCCCCTGTTTACAGTCAAGGCATTACTGTGACCTCCTGAGCAGAAGCTTCTGAGATCCAAAGAACAGTCTCAGACCGTTGGTTGTGCAAGCCTTCCCCCTCCCCTGCCAAGTCCCCAGGGGCTGGATACACTGTATGTACACAGCATTACCTCACCTCCGCTAGCTGCATGTCTCGCGTGTGTAGAAGAGCTTGACTTACAAGCACGAACTGAAAGAGAGAGGGAGGGAGATCGCACCTGAGAGGGAGAAGGGCAGGGTTACGCAATGGCCCTGGGATTGCTTAACCTTCTCACTGCCTACAGGAACTATGTCGACACATCAGGCTGAGAAAAACAAAGCTCAGTTGAGAGGTGACTATGGCGACTATTGGTACACAAACCTGCCATCAAATATTCCAAACTCCGATGGGAACAAATTATTGTTATGGCTTTAAAGGAATTGTTCATCCATTATGAGGTTTCTTCTGTGAAACACAAAAGGAGATGTTTTTAAGAATTTCCTGGTCGCTGTATTTTTACACAATGACAATGAATGGGAACTGGAGATTCCAGGCCAGCATTGTTATAGTCAACTAGAATTAAAACTATTAAATAAATTTTTTTGGTAATTGAAATATTAGATAAACACATACATTTGAAATGACTGAAATAAACTTAGAAATGTCTGAAATATAAATAAGTTTAAGCAGAAATTCTAAAATTACTAAAACTCAACTAAAAATAAATGAAAGCTAAGTAGAAGTACTAAAAAAAAACATAATAAAAATGGGAAAAAAAAACACATGACAAAATACTTGAACCTTAAACTAAAATCAAAACTAAAAAATATGAAAATAAAAATATGAAAATAAACAAAAATGAAATAATTCAAAATATTGATAAATACTGTAATAACATAGTGATAATATTAAAATGACAGGTTTTAAAAATGATGCAAAAGCACAATAAAATATCATAAAAGTACTCCATATGACTATATAACATATATAAGTTTTATATTTGTAATAGCTTTGTTTAAAGAAAAGACACACACAATTCATGAATTGGACATCAAAATGTCTACGAATTGTACATTTGCAAATGTTTGAAGCTTGAAAGATCCAGTTCCCATTTACTGTAACTGCAATAAAAAAGCAACTAGTATATTATTAAACATTTTGATTTTGTGCTCCACATACAAAAAAAAAAACAATAATAATAATAAAAGTGAATCTGGACAACATGAGAGACGGAACAAACAATGACAGACTTTTTTTTGGGTGAACTATCCCTTTAAGAACTGATTATGCATAATACTTAATTAGTTGCTTTGTCATGGTGGTACAAGGTGTTTAGTCAGCTGCGGGTCAGTGTTAGGTAAATGTTCTCTGGGTCAAAAGTTGAATGAGGCATTTGCACCAGGTTTGTTATAAACATGTTAGACCTTCACATCCACCTCTGCTTGTGTGTGTTGACAGCTCATTGTGAAACCACTCTGGTTGAAATGAGGAAATTACTAGGAAGACAATATCCTGGAAACAGGATTCTGCACAGCACTCATATTTGCACCATCAAAACGGTGTGGTATTTCCATGAAGATTTCACAAATGATTTTTGAATGTAATATAATTGGGAGTGAACTTTTTTTAAAGGCATCACATTTTTTGGAGACTAACTTTCCCTGCTAATGGCAAAGAAATGGAGATCCTTTCATATTTTGTTGATAGTCTCTGTCACTATCATTTTAATCTAACTGATATGATGATATTTGGATTGCATCATACAAGGCATGCTCTGTTTTTTCCCAGCTGGAGCTCTGCACTGGAAAAAGTATGTCTTTGAGAGCATGAACCCGCTCAGATGTCACAAGCATGCAATTTTGATGAGCTGCAGTGGGAAAGCAGAATCATTCAGTGAGTGACAGAGAGTGCAAGAAAGAAAGTTGCAGAGAGAGTTGAGAACAGAAAGATTAGAAAGAAAGAGAGATGGAAAAGGACAGAACGGGAAAGTAAGACCTTCAGTATTATAAATACCACTGTGAAGCATTACAGAGAGTTTCATCAGAGATAGATACAATGAAGCCTGCTGCCACAACCCTGAGCTAACAAGCTGTCTTTGGATACTGCTGAGCTTCTGTTACATTTGGAGAAAGGATGATAAAAGCCTTCTGTAATACTATAATAGAGTTGAGAGGTGATGCAAAATAACATAAATCATAACAAGCGTCTTCTTAGCCAGCAGGCATAGACTAACATATAGTAAACAAATTATTTATAAATGTGAAAACTGTAAAAACTATTGTGTCCATGGAGGCTCTTTAAAGCAATAGTTCTTCCAAAAATAATTTTCTCACCCTCATGTCATTCCAAATTGTTTCTTTCCGCAATACAAGACAGAATGAGGACTTTAGCAGAAAGTCAAAGCTGCTCTCTTCTCGAATAATGAAAGTGGACGGGGACCAAAGGCCGACAAGCTCCTAAAAGGACAAAAAAGCACCATAAAATATAAAAGTAATCCATAATCCAAGGAACATGAAATCTAAACTGCTATCAGCATGTCAAATGTTCTTGACATCAAAATAGTTATGTTATAGTTAACAAATACAACATATATTCTTAATCGAATTAGCCTATTAATTATGTAGTATTATTATTTTTTATTGATGTGAACTACTACAGTAAAATGTCAATCTATTATTTTTGTAATTCAAATGTTTAATGCACTTAGAAACATTTATTTTCTGGAAAAATGCAAACACTTTGGAAAAATGTGTCTTCACATTTTTATACTTAATAATTAGGTTAAAGGGGTCGATTTCAGTTTTCATTTCTTTGGAGTGGTACAACCTGTGTGAATAGATAGATCTCGAAAAAAGGGTGCAAAGACTAAAGTCTCAAACCCAAAGAGATATTCTTTATAAAAGTTAAGACTGGTCCACGCCCTCCTAAAACGCCTCGTTTAAACATGCCCCCACATGTCTACGTCACGATGTGGGAAGATTTGCATAACGCCGCCCAAATGTTCACGCAAAGAAAGAAGGCCACCACCGCAGCCATGTTGTGAAGACGCTGTGTGTTGCGTTACGAAAGCGAAAATACTTTGTTTGGCCTTCCAAAAGAGGACACGACTAGAAATCAGTGGTTAAGTTGTATTTACTAAACTGTTCAAGAACAGTTTAACCCAAATATTCAGATGTGTGCAGCGCATTTATGGAGGACTGTTTCCTGATCCTAATAGAGTAGACTACAATGCCGGCTGTTCTGACTCACAGACTGTAAGTACGTTTTCATATTTAAAGAATTTGCCACTGATGATTCAAATGCGAGTTTTGAGCAGTGTAGGGTAGCGCTTGTTGTTTGTTGTTTGTCGTTGCTCCGATCAAAAATGCAGACATGGTTTATGTTACGCGGCGTGATGCAACGCAAAGTGTAAAAAGACAGTATAAGTCATTATAATCCGTAATTATGTCCCCACTGGATGCAACAAATGCCTCGTTTGTAATGGGTTTTAATGTTTTTGTCTCGTCGCTCCGGCCAGACAGGGCACCACAATATGGTGAGTGGCGTAACATTTCCGTCACACGCTTGAGGTATTCAGCCAATCACAATTCACTGGATAGCTGGCCAATCAGAGCACACTCCACTTTTCAGAACGTTGATCTTTGTAAAAACGAGCGGTTTCAGAAAGGCGGGGCATAGAGGAGAAACAATAATTACAGGATGTGGAAAAATAATGTGTTTTTTTAACCTTAAAACACATAAACACATTTCATTACACCAAATACACAAAATAATGTTCTTTGTAGCAACATCATATGACCCCTTTAATTTGAAATCCATACCTGTGGCTTTAAGAAATCAGTTGCTTAGATTTGATCTATTTTCAGCATTTAAATTAATATCAACACAACTATAAGCAAGGCAGCTCAGTGGCTAGCACTGTTACCTCACAGCAGGAAGGTCCCCAGGTTGAGCCCCAGCTGAGCCAGGAGAGCAGAGATGGAGTTTGCAGGTTCTCCCTGTGTCAGTGTGCATTTCCACCACAGTTTAAATACATGCAGCATATGGTAAATTGACGATACTGAACTGTCTGTGTGTGTGGGCCCTGTGATGGACTGGCCGTCCATCCAGTGTGTTTCCCCTGCCTGTGGGCCGATATGGTGGGATAGGCTCCAGCATCCTTGCAACCATAGAGAGCATAAGAGGAGTTTAGGATAGATGGATGAGTAGAAGAAATGTTCCCAGGGGAATCTTTGGAGAATTTTTGCATAACCAAGAAAAAACATTCTTAAAACGTTCAGAAATAATGTTTTCATAACATTTTCATAATTATAGAATGGAATGTTCCTCTAGCATTTGCATAAACCAAGAAAAAAAACTTTCTTAATACATTAAAAAAACGGAATGCTTTGAACGTTTAAAAAACATACAGAAATAAGGTTTTCATAACTTTAATGGGAATGTTAGCAAAACATTCTAATAATATATTTTTGTTATAAAATATTGCTTCCTGTTTCCCACTAACGCCTGTGGGGTGGGGGGGGGTGTGGGGGGCGGGTGTGGAAGTGTGGCCCTAGAGGAAATCCTTGTACTATAGGATGGGCCTGTCTGAACTGGAAAGCCTGATAATTGTATCCCGAGTCCTGACTGCTGTCCCTGCCCTGTCTCCTGGGTTCCTATTGACAAGATCTGGTCACTTCCCAAACATTCCTCTGCAGCTGATATATGCTCAGTTGTACCATATGGTCAGTAGCAAAGGCTAATAGATCAGATATCTGTACTAATAAAATGCAAGCTCACAGGGGAATCTCCAAATAAGGCTACACAAGCAACATCAGCAACACAAGAAATGGACACTTTGGATTAAAGCTGTGGATTAGCTCAGCAATACAACAGAATTTCTTTTGCAATACTACATATCCAAAGAATATGTCCAGAAACAGAATATGAACAACCAGAAAAAAATCCCTCTCAAGGGCGCATCAGTGTCAGATGTTTAAATCCACACAGCGGAAGTCGTGGTTTCCCTACATTTAGAAACCAAACCACCCACAAAAAAGTGAGAAAGAAACGGAAAAGCTGCTAAGTCTGTTCCTTGTTTTTACACTTCTCTTCTAATTTCCCAGCATCACTGGTTATCATGTTTAATGATGGTAAAGAGACAGTTTTTTTTTTAGACCAAACAAATAGAAACCTGTTGACACTGGACGTAAGCATTTGTTTTTTCATACAAAATATTTAAACACTCTTAATTTATTAACATTTTGTTATTAATATTTTAGTGCCATGTTGTTTTTGTCTCTTTTTGTACTGTAAATCGTTAACACTTTACAGTCCGGTTTAATTTTTTAACATTGGTTTAAAATTAATTATTAAGGGGGTCTTATGATGCGATTTCAAGTTTTCCTTTCGCTTTGGAGTGTTACAAGCTATTTGTGAATAGATAAGATCCCTAAAGCTGCAAAACTAAAGTCTCAAACCCAAAGAGCTATTCTTTATAAAAGTTAAGACTGGTTCACGCCCTCCTAAAACGCCTCGTTAAACACGCCCCCACATGTCTATGTAACGATGTGGGAAGATTTGCATAAGGCTGCCCAAATGTTCAAGCAAAGAAAGAAGGCCACTGCCGCCGCCATGTTGTGAAGACGCTGTGTGTTTCGTTGTGGAAGCGGAACTACACTGTTTGGTCTTCCAAAAGAGGACAGACTAGAAATCAGTGGTTAAGTTGTATTTACAACACTGATTCAGAACACTTCAACCCAAAATATTCAGATGTGTGCAACACATTTCACGGAGGACGAGGACTGTTTCCTGGGAGAGTAGACTACAATGCTAGCTGTTCTGACTCACAGACTGTAAGTAGTTTTCATATTTAAAGGATTTGCCAATGATGATTCAAACGTGAGTTTTGAGCAGTGTAGAGTAGCGCTTGTGGTTTGTCATTTCTCCGATCACAAAGGCAGACATGGTTTTATGTTACGGCGTGAGGCAAGCAACGCGTAAAAGACAGTATAAAGCTCATTTATAATCAGTAATTTATGTCCCCACTGGATGCAACATATGCCTCGTTTGTAATGGGTTTTATCTCGTCATGCCGGCACCGGGGACCCGGCATCACAATATGGTAAGGGGCATAACATTTCCGTCACACGCTTGAGGTATTCGGCCAATCACAACGCACTGGATAGCTGGCCAATCAGAGCACACCTCGCTTTTCAGATGCGTTTCAGAAAGGCGGGGCATAGAGGAGAAACAATAATGGTACAGTATGTGGAAAATAATGTTTTATGAACCTTAGGACTGCATAAAAACATTTCATTACATCAAATACACAAAATAATGTTTTTTTTTTTAGCAACATCATATGACCCTTTAACAGGAACGTACAAAGAAAAATACTAAAGCATTTATTAATTTTAGGTAAGGTAAACATTAACATTAAAATAGAAAGTTGTATATTGTTAGTGTTTTGTGATGGACCTGAGCTAACTTAAACTAACAATGAACAGTTGTGTTTTTATTGGCTAACCTTAACTAACTAATTAATTCTTGTTGATAATGTAAACTAACATGACCTTACTGTAAAGTGTTACCAGTAAATCTAGTATATAAACACTTTAATAGAACAAAAGCTACATTTTAAACCAAAGTTACTATGCAAATAAAAGACACACATGTTGATTTTTTATTTTTTTTTGCATACAATAACCTACATTCTACAAAAACAAACAGGATTTTTTTAGGGACTCCCAATGTAGACTGCTGTCTAAGCAAGAACAATTTCCCTAATTTTGTAATGTCACCACAAAAGAATTCCGGCTTTCATGACAGTAACTGCTGAGCCACACCTTCCCTATGCGTCTTTCTCTCCACTAATGCTGGTCACCAGGGCATGAAGAGTAAATCACATGAGCTACGTTGTACTAAACCTTTGTGGTCTCACAGACTGGAATTCAATCCAAAGTTCAGTCAGAAAAACATAAAAGTCAACCTACAGCTGGCATTGACTAAAGAACGTTCTGTGGTAAATTTGTTAATGTTTAAATCCTCCAAAATAAACTTCAAACATTTCAAATTCATTTCATAATGAGGAAAAGGCTGCACTTTCATTTTTTTTGCAGTGCTGCACGAGGAAGCAAAAGCACAGGCGGGGGAAAATGTGAGAGAAAGTATGGAGGGACAATGGCAATTAATGAGGATGGGATTGCTTGTGAAAGCCTCTCATGGTCCTGATGTCAGTGGGGTTTAGCAAGGCTGTAACTGTGACAACAACGGCTGCTTCCCTCTCCTGTTGAGGGAGCATAAACTTTTTAACTTTCCTTCTCTCGTCACCTTGTTTTGCTGTCTCTCTCTCTACACTTTAATGTCAAGCAATGTTTGACTCATTCCATTTGGCCTCCGGTTTCATCACATATATTTTGAAAGGCATGTGATTCAGAGAGAAACGGAGCTGACTCAAAAAAGCTGCTTACGTGTCTGGGAGTGGGATGGAATTTGCAATGTGTCTCGCTCAATATAGCCTTACAGCAACGGCCTATGAAAGTGGCCGAATATGATAAAAACAAGACCAGTTTTGCAGGAATTACTGCATTTGTAGAGCTGAAAGCCTGTTATATCCACAGTAAAACAAGTAATCATACTGATTCCATATGAAGCTGGAAGTATTACACTGGAATCACAATGAAAAAATACTGATCATTCTTTCACGAGGCCTGCAGCTTCATAAAACAATTCTGAGGTACTGTACTTGTTATGTATTGAAATGAAAAGTATGAACTTTTTAAATGCCTTGTGAGAGAGAGTATAAGAAACTGTGGCTGACTCATCCAAGAGTCTGACAACGAGAATAACCCACGCCTGTGCTCTGCAAAGGAGCAGTTTCTTAACAGTCATGTGCTAGCTCTTCTATATGATGGAAGAGAGAACACATTGTTCGATTTTTCAACTCTGTGTTGAGTTCATGTCTCGCTTTCTACAAGAAACAGAAACATGGAGAAGCCTCTGGCAAGAGGGTTTGTGATTTCAAGGAAAACCTTACCGCATATACCACACACCAATTATCTTGATCTCAGAATGCCTTTGAAACGGCTCATCTTGATCGCAGGGCTTTTGTAACATCTGGGTTTAACGGTGTCCCTCATTGTACTTTAGATAACTATGAAACCCTTATGTAATGTTGCCAGTTTGACATGTTAATATTGGTATGACTAATTATTTTTTTCATTATGCGATAAAAATATATACGCAATTAATCATGAAAACCTTTGACTTGTACACAATTTAAGCTCTTAATTTGTTCCTGTTTTAGAAAGTCATGTTAATGCTGGAGCAAATGTTAACATAAAAATCATATTTTCTTTACTCTCCCATTCACTACTACAGACTGCAACACTTGGGATCTGGCAGTAAAAAAAAATCCATTCATTTTATCCATAGGGGTATTAATTTTTTAACAATATCTTATAGACAGACCTACTGTGAGTTACAATTATGTTACAAGTAATATTTGTGTTTAAAAGTGGAATTCCTGGAGAAAAACTACAATACCCATGATTCTTTCCACCAATCAGAAAATCATGCAAAACTCACTCTTCTTATATATTTGCATAATATACATATTTTTGTGATAAACGTAAAATATATTGTTTCTATATATAATAAGCATATTTAATTCAAAAGTTTTATATTTCTCTATTTTTTTTTCTATTATGTCATTTACTGTACTTCATGGGATTGTAGTTTTTTCCTTTCTGAATGTCGTTTGGTACACAGTTTTGAACCATTGTCTTTTTTGTCCGAATTTCTAATACACAATTACAAAATAGTGCAGACATAAAATGCTAACGTTCAATGATATTTAGCATATATTGAGACTATTTTTTTTATTACCACTTTACACCACAGAGAGACACTTTTTCATGTCTCTTTAATGTTTGTTTTCTTGAGTTATATTAAACGCCTTGAATTATATTAATTTGAAGGCTTTTCACAGCACATATAAATGTAATCAACTCAATTAATCAACTTTTTAATTCAAATAAACATTTTAATGTATTGAATATTCATAAAATGTCTAAAAAAGTACAGCTACCAAAAACCTACAAAAATAGGTCATACCACAGAAAATGTGTGACACTTTTAAAATGACTCAGCAAGCACGGTCATGACTTTCCACAGTTGTTTCGCCCCCTGTCTGATATACTAAATAAAGTTCAAAACCTCTGTTTCTCTGGAGAGTTTTGGTTATTTCACACACATATCACTACAGCATCACTGTGGAAGGACTCGATGCTGAGTTGAGAAAGTTTGAGAAAACTGCTGAGGCGAGCGATGTGTCATCTGCTGGAAGATTAAGTAATCGTCCAGCTTAAATTTCCTCTAAATAGAGACTTTCTACTCAGCAGAATGGGAAGTTAATCAATTAGGTGTCACATTTCTTATACGTAATATTACATAGTGAACAAATTTATCCTTGCATCCATCAAACTGCCCACTGTTCAAGCTGATTACCCAGTGTTATCACTGAATGGGGACAACGCAACAGTAATTATCCAGTGATGAAACACTTGCTTTTTTTTTGTCAACAATGTCTCGTAAGCAATGCAGGTGTTTTTTTGTAGTTGGATGTAAAAGTGAACATTAGAGTCTTCATTTTCTCCCGACATCAGAGCCACTTAGGACGTATTGGATTAGTTTTGTTTTTGATGGTAACGTGCCACCGAATACACAAAAAATGGAAGAGAAGGGTGGGGTGAACAGTAGTTCAGTATCATTTAACCCCTTAGCATTCCTGTAAAATTTGTCTAAAATGCCTAAAAAAGGCATACCCAAAGTAATCGCTTCCAATCATTGTGTTCTTGTTAGCAATGGTTACCTCCAAAGAAACATGTGCAGCCATCATCGTTTTGCATCAAAATGGCCTCACATGCAAATTGCTACAAAGAATATTGCACCTAAAAGAACCATTTACCGGATCATCAAGAACTTCAAGAATAGAGGTTCGACTGCAGTGAAGAAGTCATCATCAGAAGCTCAAGAATGATGTCGACGGAGTGAAGAAGTCGAATCATCAAGAACTTCAAGTAGAGAGGTTCGACTGCAGTGAAGAAGTCTTCAGTACGACCCTTGTCCAGCAAGTACCAGGACCGTCTCCTCCTGAGGAGTCAGATTCGGAATCATGTCACCAGCAGTGCAGAGCTTGCTCAGGAATGGCAGCAGTGAGGCCAAGACTTTTGGACAACGGCCTGGTTTCAAGAAGGGCAGCAAAGAAGCCACTTTGAAAAACGTCAAGGACAGACTGAAATTGAGAACCTGTGGTCAGTCCTCAAAAGGCAAGTGGACAAGCAGAAGCCCACAAATTGTGATAAACTCCGAGAACTAATAAGGCAAGAATGGATCGCCATCAGTCAGGATTTGGCCCAGAAGCTAATATCCAGCATGCCTGAGCGAATTGCAGAGGTTATGAAGAGCAAGGGTCAACACTGTAAATATTGACTCATCATATTTTTTTTGCCAATAAAAGCCTTTAAAACTTATGATATGCTTATCATTGTTTTTCAGTACACCACAGAATCATGTGGAAAAATAATCTACAAATACTGAAGCAGCAAACTTTGCAAAATACAACATTTATGTCACTGCCAAAATTGGCCATGACTTTATGCTGTTCTTAACCCATTTGGAGTAAATGCATGGCTTTGGTCACTTTTGAAAGGTGACCCTCTGAGGTTTGTTCCTAAACAGAACAAACCTCAGAATTACTGTAAGTCTTACTGGTATTGAGTAATAGAACTTTGAACACACTGAAAAAGGAAAAAACAACAACATTCCGCCTACATTTTTTTAGTAAACAGATGCCTGCAGATGACTATAGCTGGGAGCTATTAGCTGGGAAACACAATGGGATCACAGCATGAAGCTTTGTTGGCGGTCTGACAAAGACACTGATTGTACCTGCTGTGTTCATTGTATCTTAAAATTTGCATCATTCGAATCACAAGAATCTCAGCTTTCCAAAGATATGTGACATGTTTTTTTTTTTTTTTTGAGGAGTTTGATGTCACAAAGTTAACCCTCAAAAACCCGCAGTGTGCCACTAGCAGTACAGTGTAACTCTAACACGGTCTTAAAGAGACATGCACCAAAACGGGTTGCTGTGAACAGAGCTGTTTTTGATAAGGTAAAAAGAGTGTTGTTTTACACGACCACTGAGAAATTTTAACCAAAGTATGTTACAGACTTTTCATGAAGACCCTAAAGAATCATAACAACCTGTGGAAAATGGGCATCCGATGACCCCCTTTAAGGACAATATATCAATCATTTATGTAATTCATAACCGAATGGGACAAGATGAAACATTTTGCCATTTTGCATTTGACATATTAGGCATACAAATAAGAGTGAAAGTAGTTTTATTTTAAAACAAATACATTATTTGCAAACAGTTCGAATTTATTATTTTACAAAATAAATCTTATTTTTTACAGTTCTTCTTTCTTTTTTATTCCATTAAATCCATTAAAAGCCACATTTGCTGGCGCCGCAGCAAAAAAATGGCTGCCAACTGCTCCGGGTGTGTGTTGTGTGTGTGTTCACTGCTGTGTGTTTGCACTTTGGATGGGTTAAATGCAGAGCACTAATTCATAGTATGGGTCACCATACTTGGTCACATGTCACATGTCACGTCAAAAGTACTTTGTTATTTAATTCATTTAATTATTTAATAATTTCAAATTGTTTAACAATACATTATTTAATAAAATATTTCAATTAATGTTCAAGACATGGTTACAGTCTTAATTGTATTAAAGATAGATGCCAAGTGTGAAACAAGCATATAGTGTCTTTTAGCAAGCATTCAGTTCCTTCTTGTTTATTGGTTTAGTGCAGTAATTCAGCTGTTTAAAACCACAATCTACCTCAGTGACTCAGCAAATTATAACACAACCTCAGACTGTTTGCAAGTTCAGCAGGTCCACTGAAAACACCTTCATAATCATAATACTTATAGGCCTATATTTGAAATTCACAACGAATGCAACTTTACATAAATCTTTTATGGTGTTTAGTGTCCTTTGAAATTGAAATTGTTTATTGTCCTTGTTGAAATGAGTGTCCTTTAAGTTGGATGACACTTGCAAAGTGCAACTAACTAACAGAAAAGAGATAACAGACAGGCCGATTCAAAATAAATTATGGTTGCTTCCCTCACACACATAACACCCACCACATGCTGAACACCAGTTTCTACCCACTCACAAGATTACTGTGCAAATGGCACCAGCTCTATTTTCTAAGAAGCTCTCTTTGGTACACATAAGTGAAGAAAGCCACAGAGACCTAATAAACAACACAGTGCCCTTTACATTTAGCACAGGCGATACATACAGAGAAACCGCTTATCACTTGTATTTAGCATGAGTTATAAGTCTAACAGCGCACAAAATCGTCATGCAAAGTTTTGAATTCACTACCCTCTTGGAAAGAGAAATTCTTCAAACAAGATATTAACAAAGATATCTTATGTGCTCTGTTCTTCAGCTCCTTGTTTTATCAGCAACTCATCTCCAAACAAGCCGAACAATGACAAGCTGTCATCGCCATCGCTCACGTAATTCGAGAACCTCTGCTCTTTCAATCTCTGTTATGAAAGACTAATCTGCAGAAATGCCTCCTCCGTTTGTCTTGTCACACTCTCGGAGGTGGTCGTGAGGGAAAAGACTGAATGCTTAAGCGGAACAAGATGCCTGTTAGAGTGTGAAGATACTGTCAGGCCGACCGTTGTTCTATTTAAAGGGAACACGAGGAGAGGAAAGATGCGGTGTTGCTGATGCTCTCGGCTTCTAAAGACGTCCCCCATCTCTCTTTCCTCTTTCTGATATTCTTTAGAAGAACTTTCAGGCTCCTTTAAACCACATAGATTTTTTTTCTGCCTAGCACCTCTCCCAGAAAAGCTTTAAAGAGAGAGGTTAGGTGGCCGGAGGGGAAAACCTGAAAGAAGAGTATCAGAGAGACTCGAGTGGAGAGAGAGAGAGAGCTGAGAAAAACTGCATTTGTTAGCATCTGTGCTGCTAGAACCAGAGTCGAAGGGAAAGTTCATCCAAAAAGGAGAATTCGGTCATTATTTACTCTAACTCGTGTTGATCCAAACCAGTTTGTAATTACTTTTTGAGTGGAACACAACATTTTTCTCAGAAAATGACTTTTAACATTTGGTCTGTATGCATTATTTCAAGACTTAATGGAACTATTCAATAGCTTTGTGTTAAATTTAACTTCCCTCCAATGTAGCTTTTGGAACTCATTCAAAAAGCTGCATTCATAGCGGCATATGTGGCATCAATAAGCAACATGCATGATTTTATGATGGGTGTTTTTGAGCATATTCCCTTCGCAATTTTGATTCAATAAACATACACTCTAGTGAACGCATAGTAGTTCATCACAGAGTATCACTAAGTATTATAGTTCTAATATATATTTATTTATAGTATATAATAGTCATAGATATGGATTATTTTATAAAAATATATACATTACATGATATATTACATACTAACTTTAACATAAACCAACTTACATAATTGTATATATACAATATATGTTACCCTATATATATATATATAATATAATATATTAATTACCATTAATACACACACATAGTATTTATTTAAATGTAGCTAATATATTTTTTTATTTATAATATTTTTTAGATATACATATTATTTATATAATATATTATACTGCATATTTTTTGTTTAGCAGTTTTAATAATGATAATATTTATATTTACTTATTTAAAATGTATCATTATGAAATTTAATTAATATAAAAAATATATTGATTTTACAAAATGTTATGAAAACATTGTGTGTGTGTGTGTGCATGTTTATGTGGTTTATGAGGACACAAATTTGTATAATAACATTGGTATGACATAGGTATTACAACGAGAAGGTGATTTATGAGGACATTTTCAGTGTCCCGTAATTCAAAAGGCTTATAAATAATTCAAAAATGCAGAAAGTTTCCTGTAAGGGGTAGGTTTTGGGGTAGGGTTGGTGTAGGGCAATAGAAAATACGGTTTTTACAGTTTAAAAACCATTACGCCTATATGGAGAGTCCCCATAAAACATAAAAACAAACCTACCTGTGTGTGTGTGTGTGTATGTGTGTGTACATAAAATGTATTTATACCCTCATATTTTCTTCTGAGATAAATGAGATCAAAGTGTTTTGATTACTCATACTTGTAACATTCATTGCAGCTCTGTTGTGTGCCTGTACGCTTGAGAAGCCAGTGTTCTTTTGTGGTGTTTTTAAAGCCTGTTCTCGATTCCAGGCTA